>JANBPO010006124.1:0-244122 GCA_024336825.1 Amorphophallus titanum
ATTTTTCCCTTCACATGGGTGTGATTGGGGCGTGGAATGAGCTTTTTCGTGGTGTTTGCCATTTTTGGTCTCAGGTCGAGATCGCGACACAGTGGTCACGTTCTTCAAGAAGGTGACGTATCGCACCACCACGTTCATCGAGAAAGATGAACAGTAAAGCGGTTAGGGTCGCGGTGGTGAGACAAACCGCGACCAGGTCACGGTGGTGAGACCAACCGCGACCAGGTCGCGGTCGTCAGCCCCGCCGTGTTCAGCTGTTGTCGCGACCGGGGGACCCGTCACGTCCGCGCGTGTTACAGCACTCCACTCGACTGCGTTCAGTGGAGTCGCGGTCATCTTCCCCACTGCGTCCTCCTCGTAGTGTGGGCCTGGATCGCATCAATGCTGGGTCGCACCCAGGGCGATGGTCGCGTTCATGGGTGGTCGTGCCCATGGTGGGTGGCGCGTTCATGCCTTGTGGGACCGGGTGTGTGGAACACGGCTGATCGTGTTCCCCTTGGCCCGTAGGCGTCCCGGACACCTAGGGGTACCGTGACCATGTTTTTGAGTGTCCAGAGGTACCGAGTTACCTCGACTTGTGCGTCTGTGTGTTCAGAGGGTCCGGGTGACCCCATGTGTTCCGAGCTTCTGTGTTTTCGCTGGATCGAGTCGCTGTGAATCGGTAGGAGTGCGGAGGGCCTTCCCCACATGACATGGGTTTCTCCGAAAAGTGATTTTCTGAGTGGGCCATGTGTGTGGCCTTGGACTATGAGTCCAGTCACCCAGCCTGGGGCTGGAGGTTTTTCGTGTGTCCCTTGGACGAGGGACTAACTCGACGACTTGTGAGCTACATTGGGAATCGTGCTACCGTGGTTTCAGACCTAGGGATTAGGCTAGATTTGTAAGGTTTCGATCAAAATGCGCAGCGCAAAACATCAAAACTTTAGATTGCATATTGTTGCCGATTTTTCAAAATCAAACAATACGGTAATCCCGCGGCATAAAGAACGATTCTTTACCTTTGCGGGGTTGAGAGTCTCCCAAAACCTCGAAGACGAACGAGTGGAAGATCCCGGAGTCGCGAGCCGTTCAACCGTCCGGCCTCTAGACATATCCACACGAGCAGTGGAAGTAGACGGGATCTCCTCCACGATCTCCACGCGCCGACCCAATCTCAACACCACCATCCACCGGGGAGGAAGGAGAGAGAAAGAGGGAGGTGCGCCCCTAGGAGAGAGAGAGAGGAGAGAGGGTGGCCAGGGTTTATGCCTGTAGCTTGGCCAGGGTTTCTCCCTTGTCCAATCCTACAGAAAGACAAGTATAGTCGACTAAAAGGAAAAATGTACTCTCAAGTCGGGGGAAACCCAACGCAGGTGTAGCTGGCAGCTACAAACGCATCACCAGGAACCGCGGATACAGAATGATGCCACCCACCTGAAAAGCAGGGGTGAGCCTCGTGTCACTAGCTCAGTAGGGGTCACGTGGATCCTCCCCGAAAAACACACAGTAACACGGAACAGAAAACAACAGGTGTAGCAAAGCAGGAAAACTACACTACAAAGCTGTAACAGAATAGAAGAGGAAGCAGGAGTAGGGAACAGGAAAGGGAAGAGGGAAGAAGCCATACCGAAAGAACCTTGGCTCTTATCCTACTCCGAGCAACAACGGAGGGGCGAACTCTAATCTGACGAAGTCAGGAGTCACCGATCTGTTGACATTGCAAAGACATGCAAAAGGCCTAGCAGAGACCCTAGATAGACTAGATAGAAAGCACACACGACTCGATTATCATGCACGCTCTTTTAGACATGACCACGTGCACGACTAGAACATCATGCATAGGACACACCACTACACTGACCTCGGGTAAAGCCACGAGCAGGCTAACCCAACAAGGTCACGATGCTCGAGAAACACGAGAGTCATAGAAGAGTAACTGGTCACGTGACTAGAGTACCCACCACTAGAAGAACAGCCAGCTGCGTCCCCTAACGTCTTATGCAGCGCCTACAAGTATCTCGTCTACGCTGTCGCCCAACAGGCACGACAGAGACTAAGACACTCTGAGAACCAGGACAGAAGTACCATCGTGAGTGACTAGACAGGGTAACGCCCGTCGGCGTCAATCCAAAGCCCCTGACCACGTGCACACACACCAGCTCTTGCCTAGAGCCGGGCCTCTAGCTAGTATTCCCCCCCTACGGACGCTGCAGTACAGAGCCGGGGGCCGACGGAACTAGCCTACGAACTGTAAATCGGGAAGTTCCCCGCTACAAGAGCAACACACTGTAACATGTCGTAAGGCTATGACTAGTGGAGGATCACGAGACACAGACTCTAAAACGTGAATGCCGAAGTACAGATAGTCAAAGAAGCCCTATCTCACGTACTACGAAGCACCAATAGCAGCACAAGCAACTGCCGACAGACTCAGGACAAGGAAACTAGACCTAAAGCTACAACAATCCTTGAGTCTCACGACTCAGAGTCAAGATCATCGTATAAAGTGGAACAACCTGTCAATCGGTCTAATCCTACGCCAGAAGAAAATGACTCACCATAAGAAATGACCCTACACTAGCCGTTGTCCCTCCCTGACCTGGCCACCCTCATGTAAATAAGAGGCCGTAGAGGAGACCAAACATTAGCCAGATGTCGTACCTGCAGGCGGTGTTCAAGGAGACGCTGAGACTACAGCTGCCTGGTCGGGCTCCTCCTCCTCCCCCACCGAGCCAGGGCAAGCGTGGAGATGTCGACAGCAACACCAGGAGAGAAAGGCAAAACCTACAGTGTGCTGGAGGGTGCGATGGTGCTAATAAACGCATGGGCCATCGAGAGGGACCGAGAGGCTTGGGGGCCTCAAGTGACGTACATGCTGTAGAGGTTCCTCGAGGGGGCGACGCTCCAGCGGGGATGGAGTTCAGAGGGTGGAACATGGAGTTGATCCCGTTCGGGGCAGGCCGGGGGATCTGCCCGGGGCTGCTGTTGGCGACAAGGATGGTGCCCCTCATGCTGGTCAACCTGCTGTGGTGCTTCAATTGGTCACTCCCCGAGGGGAAGGTGCAGGGCGAGTGGAAATGGTGAACCGATTCGGCATCACCCTGTGCATGGTGAAGCAGCTTCTAACCATCGCCACTCCCCGACTGGACTAGATAGTGATCCCTCTCCCTTTCTCTCTCTCTCTCTCTCCCCCACACACCCAGACGGCCGGCGCCATCGCAACACCGACAGCCTCCCCTCTTCCCGTTCTCCCTCTCCCTTTCTATCTCTCTCACCCCCACCCAAACGGCCGGCTCCCGTTCTCCCTCTCTCTCTCTCCCTCACCCTTTTTCTCTCTCACCCCCCACCCAGACGGCCGGTCCCATCGGCGACGGCGACGGCCTCCCCGCGTCCCGTTCTCCCTCTCTCTATCTCTCACACACACACTCGTTTTCTCCCTGGAACCTCACCCCACTCGGTGGGGGTGTCCGCAGAAGGGGGAGATCACAAACGCCCAACGTGGTTAGGGCCTCCTGGAGGCGCCGAGGAAGAGGCATCCGTTGATGAAGCTGACGGGTTCTTTCCTCGAGGAGCACGAGGCTGCCGGATCGCTCTATCAGATGACGGTATGAGAAGAGTGCTCGGGTGGCCAGCATCCCGTGGGATGTGTGGGGGGTATGTTCAGGATCTCCGAGTCCTTGAAACTGAGAATGAAAGCCCACATCTTGCATCACGGATCTGGCCCGTGCTTTGTCGAGTGCTCAAAGAAGCGCCCATCGTCGGGAGAGGGTATCGATCGGGGGAGTAGGGTGGAGCGGGGAAGAGATGGTATGTTTCAAAAAGTTGAGGGGAACGGCAAGAAGGTGGCTTTGAATTTCCTCTCTAGAACTTTCTTTGCGTAATAACGTGCAATTCTTTGACAATGTACTTGAGCGTGTTCAGCCACGATCATTCGTTTCTCATCTAATAGTTTCAGCTGGGCCAAAAGATTTTCTCGTCTTTGCTCGGGGTCCAGCTACACTCTTAGTGAGGGAATGAATATTTCATGTAGGAGTACCGCCTCTATCTCAAAGGTGAGTGCATACAGGGTCTGCCCCATGGGAGTTCGAACATAAGTGCGGTAAGCCCAAAGGGCCTCGACGAGGCGATCCGACTAGTCTGAATATTGATGTGATTTACACGTTTTCCCAATAATTCTGATGAGAGTTTTTTTTATAGCTTTAGCTTGTCTGTTTCCTTGTGGATAGTATGGAGATGAATGATGCAAATTGATACCATATTTACCACACATGTCACAGAGTTCCTGGGATGTGAACTGCGTCCCGTTGTCGGTGACGATGTCACGAGGAACGCCGAACCTGGCGAGGATGTTGCGCTTGATGAAATTCACCACCGTTGATACCTTGACTTCTGTGAATGCCTCAGCTTTTGCCCATTTCATGAAATACTCCGTAGCGACGAGGCTGAAGGATTTTCTTCAGATTTCTCCAATCTTGTCTTCCAGGGGACCGACTACGTCGAACGCCTACAAGGCGAAGGGCCAGGGAGGTATGAGAGGATGGAGTGAGGATGAGGGAGCGTGGACCTTGTACGCATGGAGTTGACATTTGGTGCAATGATGAAAATAATGGGCACAATCCTCGTGCTTGGTAGGCCAATAGTATTGCCGAAGGAGTTTCTGAGCGAGCATGCGATCATTTACATGGCCACCACATTCACTGGAGTGCGCAGCTTCGACAACAGTATGGGATTCAGTCTCATCGAGGCAGCAGAGATAAACTCCACTAAGAGATTTATGGTGCAAGAGACCACCTATGAGGGCGAAGCATTCCACGGCTCGGCGAATAGCCCGCCGATCGGGTGTAGTAGCATAATCAGGAAAGGAGCCATCCCGAAGATAGTTCTCAAAATTGAAGAACCAGGGATTGCCATCCTCGAGATCGATTTAAGGCACGTGAGAAATGGCATGGACTTGGAGAAAGGACTCGAAGAACTATTGGAACAATGGATCTGAGTGTGAAGGGGCGTGCATTCTCTACACTATGATAGTGGCTGATGACTTTTTGCCAGGAATTGGGAGAGAAGATGCTAGAGATGCCAGAGCATCGGCTAGAATGTTCTGAGCCCTAGGGGTGTGCACTAGCCCTTTTCTCTCTTTTTTTTAAAAAAAAATTGATGTGGGCCCCCCTTTTTGTGATGTGCAGGGTGTGATGAGGACCCTGGGCTTGGTCGATGAGTGGGCGAGTGCGGATGAGCCAGGCCACATCGGGTGAGAGACCCGAGGCAAGATGAAGCTCCTAGACTGGCGCGCGTGCTTCCCTGTCCACTGGCAGCAGGGTGGCGCATCTGAGGTGCCTTACGTGCCGGATAGTGTAGGGCGTCTCCAGCTTGGGAGACCCACAGAGGTAAGCATAAAATGGGCATTTGTGTATGTGTGTGTGTGTGTGTGTGTGTGTGTGTTTGTTATGTTATGCACACATATCCTGATGCATGCAGGATCGTGATGCCATCATTACCGGCCTGCGGGCCCAGCTGGCAGACGCTAGGCGACAACTGGCTGTTACTCGTCAGGAGCTGGACATCCTGGTGAGTTGATGTAATGCACTCTCTTTTCTTCTCTTCTTTTTTATCCTGACTTAGTCACCGACTGTTGTTTATTCTAGCGCGCCCAGCAAGTAGCGACAGCAAGGATGGCTGGCGGGGCATCTTCTAGCTCCCAAGCACCTCGTCTAGAGGTCACCTTCCTCCAGGAGCAACTTGCAAGTGCAGTGGCCCGTGCCGGGGAGGTAGAGTGCGAGCTTGCCACTCGGGTGAGTATTTGCCTTGCTTGGATGTTAACTGTTTACTGCTCTTTCACTGACCTTGTGAAATGTTTTGGCTCTAGTAGGTGTTGGAGATCCAAGGAGCAGTCCGGGCTAAGGAGGAGCGTAATGCCTGGGTGGCCGCAGTAGCAGAGCTGCGACGTCCCGATGGAGAGGCACTGCCTCGAGACATCTGTGAGCTACGAGTCCTCCTCTAGGTGGCGAGGAAAGAGGCAGAGAGAGAGAGAGCAGAGATGGAGAAGGAGAGAGAGGAAAGGAGGACAGAGTAGCGGCGTGATTGGGACGAGAGAAAGGCTCCTGAGGCCCAAGTGATGGAGCTCCAGTGAGGCCTTCGAGTTGTGGAGTAGAGGCTGAAGGACATGGAGGAGCACTACGAGAGGGCACAAGAGTTTGGAGCACGCCTTCGTCAGTTCGGCTACCTCTCTATAGGTAGCTTCTTTGCCATTCTAAGGGCAGCAACGAGTTGCCGAGGCCAAGTGGGCATTGTGGGGTGAAGCGAGCACTGCCTAGCAGAGCTCCAGGAGACCCGCTAGGGACTTTCGCCCCAAGGGAGAGGAGAGGGACATCCGGAGGGATGCGCATGATGGTGATGGCGACCGAACCTTCCGAGTAACGTCTTTTGATATACCGGAGTGTTGGGATGCAATGCAAACCAAAAACACACTTTTTTTTTGTTTTAAAATGATGATTATCTTAGACTCGACTTAGATCATGCAACGACTCATGCAAAGACTACCCTAGACTCAACCCTCGCTGATACCAATTTGATGCGGGACGAAGATGCAGACTCAACTCCAAATGGGGATGTAACCTCGGACTGTATCAAGCTCGCGTTTGTCCCTAACGAGGGAAGCGTTCGGACCTGCACAGTTGAGAAACCGGCGGTGAGTCAAGGGTGGTCAAGCTCTCTTTCGTGCCCGGGTCGGGTCACGAGACGGGTCTCGCTCTCACAACTCATAGCGGTGATTAAGATGATCAAGCTAGGGACCTATCATGCTCACAACCAGCGGCGTCAAGAGCCTATACTAGGAAAGCAAGTAACTAAAGTGAGGGTGCGAGCGTACCTCCACGCTCCCGGCGTGGGGAAGACAATCCCGGCCAACTCCGTACTCCCGGTTAACAAACTTTATAGCAGTACAAAATGTATCGACCCACTCCACGCATGGAGGTAACAGGTCACATGTGGGGCCCGGGAGTATCAGGAATTGGGTTGACGGGCAGCATCTTGATGTCGCTCCGTCGGTACCGAAACCCACATTCTGGTGATGTCCGGACAATGCGTTTAGCGGGTTCGTGGGGCCTACGTGCTGCTCGGTCCTCCGGATCTGACGGAGTGAGTCCCACTGTGATGATGACACCTGGTAGCATGGTCCCCTGGACGGTGGCTGGGCTGGAACACCGGTTGGTGGCGGGATGGCTCCGATCTCCACTTGCCGGAGCTGCTGTCCACGGATCTTAAGCTACTATTTTACAGCGCGCATCCCAGTGAGAACTGGCACTGCAGTCAGCCCCGACGTCAGCATGATGCGAGACTGGTGGCGTTGGAAAGCTCTCTCGAAGATTTTCGATCCTAGGTTGGCCTTGGAATTCTTAATGATCTGGGATGGCCGCTGTCGTATTTAGAGTGTGCTGGTTCACAAATCTGGGACTGACAGGGCTAACGGTGAAGTTCCCTGAGAACATGTGTTGACTGTGGAGTAGATGGCAGATCTGGGTGTTTCACTCTTCATGAAACATGTGGAGCTTGAAGTAAGGAAGACGGGGCTATTTTTTATAAGGGATTTTATGAAGGTTTTGATTTCCTGGAGATTTTATACTGGACATGGGTTGGGTCTGGAAAGTTGGGGACAGATAGAAATGGGAGTTTGTAAAATATATTATTGTACCCAGCCATTTTTCCAATGAAAATAATAAGAAATAAGGGCTCAGAAATTTCCCCGAACACCTTTAAGATGTTATCTACCCAGCCCTTTCAAGGTCATGTCGGGCCCGACTGAAGGTCCTAACTAGCTAGTCGTGACCGACAACAACACTAGCAATTGATTGGGGCCATCTCAGATCACCTAGTTCACGGGTATAATCACCGTCAACTAAGCCACCCAGGCCAACCCGGGGGCACCCTGACTATAGGCCATGACACGTGGCATCCGACAACGAGGCCGGGGTCTATCCCCAAGATGCCTCCCTCCAGCCCTCTAAAGTCAAAGTAAGACCTAGCCCGGTAAACCATGGGCTTCGGAGGCCCGTAGCACACTCATATGGCCCATGCACGTGTGCCAGGAATTTTCTCAAACACCTTATGGGGGTACATATTCCAGCCATTCTACAGCAAGTCGGGGGCCAACCCGCAGCTCAAGCACCTTAGCTGTGTCCTTCTGCAACCCTCCAACAAGTTGGGGCCACCCCCAACCCTCAGGCATACGGTGTTGAGCCGTTCATCTTTAGTACCCGGGCCAACCCTGGGCTACCTGACCAACCCACCATACAACGTGGCATAACCCACGAGGGCTGGGCCCTAAGCCCGAAAGGCCTTCTCCCAGCTCTTGCAAGCCCCTACCCCTAGTCCGAGGCCAAACCCACAACCCATCGGCCGAATGCTCGAGCCATTCGACAACCCGAGGTGTGTAGGGGATTTCCCCAAACACCTCGTGGGTGGTAGCACCAATACCTAGCAAACAGACCCCCACGGGTCAATCCCAGCACTTCTTCAGCCTAGGTCCTTCAAAGGACATCTGCAAATAACCCTAGAAGGCCACATGGGCCGACCCCACGTGACGGCCACCCCGTCGGGGGGGAGTTCACCCCAAGCGTGGCTGTGCCCCAGTGGGGGAGAACTCCCCCTTGCGAGGGGGGCACGCCCTCCTCCCAACCTCGTGGGTCCCACCGCCCTCCCATCCCAGCCCTGGTCTATTGTTAAAATCATCCACATACCAGCTCACAAGTGCTCGTGGAGAAGAAGACTCGAGATTGGGTGAAGCCCGGGTCAACAGTCTTGGCAGCGAACACAATCCAAAATGCCAACCACGCCCCCGTACCTCCACCGGAGAGGGGGAAATCAAGGGGGAAGGTCCCCAATAGCCCTAGGCATGATTCTACGGCCTCGGATCGGCCAAAAACGCGGTGAATCGCTAGATCGACTCACAACCATCACTGATTGCGGTCAATGGGAGAAAGTCTAGCACTCGAACTCAAATCGTCTGATACGATGCGCACCCACAGAATAAATCATGCACGGGCTATTTACACCCGCCCCATGTGCAATCCTTACCATTTTTCTTTTTCAGAAAAGAAAATGGCGTCAAACAATAATGTAAATGCAACTTTTGTCACAAAGTCACCCATGGTCATCTCCACATCAGCCCGACCAAGGACATCCTCGGAGTCTTGATTGAACCATGAGATCTTTAACAACATTCACCTTTTGTAGGTAGGGCATCATAAATAAAGACTTAAAAGTCTGTAAAGGCATGATGTTGACGGCCGCCCCAGAGTCCTCTAGGATCCGATTTATCTCACAGCTATTAATTTTTCCCTGTATATATAGAGGGCAGTTATAACACGGAGAAGATAGTTGCATGTCTTTCTCCGAGAAAGTTACTGTTGCTGCGTGTACTTGACTTGGACTTGCAGTTCAGTCATTGATGCTTCATAGACATCAGACTCTTGAAGGACTTTAATGAGGACTTCTCTCAACTCTTTACTCCAGGCAATAGCCTCCCATTGGGTGATGGTGGAGAGGAACCGATTTATGTACTGGATGATCTTGTGATCTGCCTGGGCACGAGCTTTGTCCAATGGGGGGAGTAACTCGATAAGCGCTTTTTGAGATCCTCCTACCTTCCCCTTTTCGGGAAAATATTCCACCACATCCGAGTGCGGTGGACAATTCGGCACTTCTTAAAACAATGTGCCAAGGGTTCCGTCTTCGAGCGGAAGGTCTTTAGCTTGAAATGCCATCCTTATTGGAGGGGCCCACTTGATCAAGAAGTTTATGCTTAATTGCGAGATTGGTTGGCTCAACTTCCTTGTCAGGGGGTTGAAGACGAACACATTACCCCGCATTTCAACTTCGAGAATAGGCCCTAATTATTCTCGACGGAAGACTATAACTTCATCGTGATTTGTGAAATCGAGGCTTTTGCCATTAAAGGGGTTTGGATTCCTTCCTTGCTCGCGACCTCGACTCCTGCCGTGACCGCGGCCTCTTTCTTCCACCATACGATGTTGATATAACTCCATCACAGTCTTGCGCTTGGTCTAGTCATTCTAATTCCCCTTGTTTGTGCAAAATTGATGTTGGTGGGTGGCAGAACTGACATAGGTTGCACAAGAGACTTTTTAGCATTTCTTCCAGCTTTTCAGTAGTGAGTTCCTTGTCTTTGTAGAAAAGAGAGAGTTCTTCTGGCATGGGAAACCTTTCACCTTCCCACATCTGTTGGGACGTTTGCTAGATAGCTTTTCAAGCTAGTTTTGCGCTCTAGCTCCTCATAGGGGATGTATTTGTCCGGAGTAACAGCCTTAGTAGGAAGAGAGGGGATATAGTCCTCTAGTTCACCAATTAGCTTTTGTAGTTTTTGCAGAGGAGTTGGCTCCTTGTGGGCCTCTAGGGTGGCCGCTTGCTCGGCTTGCTTCTTTAGTTATCTCTTGAAATTCTTTTTTCTATTCTTTGCCCATTCTTTTCCTGTTTCTTAGCTCGCGCCATTTTTGAACTAGGTGTAGTTGATTTTGAAGCTGGGCGTAACATGCCCCCAAGATTAAAATTCCTGCCTTAGGCTTGTGCCTTAAAAGGCTTAGGTTGATGCTTCTTCTTGGGAGTTACCTTGATGGAATCGGCCTCTTCTTACTGCCTTTCAAATGTAGCATTGATTACCTGCTCAATCATTTTGGACGACAAATCTTGGTATTTGGTCGTGCCAAGACTAGAGTCATGAGATGTTTGCATCATCTCAGACTTTTTGTTGGGTTGTTGCCAAATTTCTTTGGGGTTTGGCTTGCGACCCTCCTTCTGGGACTTACTTGTTTGGTTTTGCCTAGAGCTTTATTCAGAGCTCTCTTCAGACTTTTCCTTGTGACTTTGCTTAGGATCTTGTTTGAAGCTCTCCCTTTTAGATTTGCCTTTTTGGTTTTGTGAACTAGTAGCCTACTTCACTTGATGCCTCTGTCGTTTGTTTGCTGTGAAGTCGAAGTTGTTGTGGCTCTGATTCATCATCTCTTCGTTGGCCTCCTAGAGGTGTAGTAATGCCATGGAGTTGCCTTCAACATCAATTTCCCCCAAGCGAATGAGACTTTGAATCCAGTCTTGGATGTTTTCGCAATCATTTGTAGGGTGTGATACTCTAGCTTGATCTTCGCAGAAGAGGGGACGCCTTCTATGTGATTCTGTTACTTCCTTTGGTGGGTCAAACACTAATATCCGACCTTTGTCGAGGAGTTTATGAAAAAACATTTTAGTGTTTTCCTTCGGGAAGGAACACTCGTGGCAAAGTTGTCAGCCTGGGTACTATAGAGTAGGTTTGACCCAACTGGAGCCAGTTTCATCTGCCCCCAGTTCAGGGGGCGTGAATGTAGCCAACATGTGGATCATGTTAATGGAATGATTTTGTTTGCTCCAAGTGTGGGGTAGTGGAGAGTCTACCCGATGGTCGATGGCTCTTCATTGCAATCGTGCCATCTTGGATTAGTTTTTCTGCCTCATTCTTGAAGATATAACAATCTTCAATGGCATGGCCTAGCATGCAGTGGTATGTGCAATAATTGGGCTCGTTTGACTTGTTCACATCTGTTGGCTTCCGTGGTTTTGGCAGATTTATGAGTTTCTGCTTCATGTAAAGCTCAAAGAATTTTTTGGTATGTTCCTTCTTGAAGGAATATGATGTCTTCATGCGCTCTGCCAACATCACGATGGGCTCTTTGCCTTCAGACTTTTTGCCAGAATTGCTCGAACTTCCTCCCCCACTATTTCCATTTACTGGGGAGAAGTCTACAACATTCATCTCCTTTCCGGTGGCTCTGCGGTCTTTAGAGACCTTACTTTTAGCGGGCGTGAAGGTGGGGTTATCAACGATGAATGCCTCAATCTCAGCAACCACAGTATTCAGTTGGTCAAACGTCTTGATATTGGTGTCGCGGAGCTTCTCGTTCACCTTTGCTGCCAAACCTCTTCGGCATATGGTGATGGCTTCTTCTTGGACGGGAGGGTTGTCCCATCTCATTTTGAAATCTCTCCACCGCTTGATGAAGTCCAGGGCCGTCTCTTCTCGTTTCTGCCCGAGGGAGCACAATTCGGCCAAAGACACTTTACGCTCGACCGTCTGGAATCGGTTTGAGAAACTTCTTTTGCATGTCGGCTCAATCGAGCTCAGAGTTGGGCTTCAGTCTCTAGTACTATTGGAATGTAGCACCCTTGAGAGATGTTGCAAAATAGCGGAGGAGATAGGACTCATTCAAAGCTAGTTCACCCATGGCCATTATGTAATAGGCTAAGTGCTCATGCGCGGATTCTTACCTATTGAACTTTTGTAGCTTAGGGGCTTTAGGGCAGTTTGGCGGAAGGTTCCTGAACTGGTGGTGCAGGGGGTAAGGAGCACTGTACAGATCGATAGTGGCTACACCCTCACCATGTTGGGCGAACTTGGTGTCCACTATTTTTTCAATCATTTGCCTTTGTGTGGGTAAGCTTTCTGCGGTTGGGATTTGTCTCTCATCCCACCCCCTTCCATCACCACCCCAGATCCAATAGCCCCCACCAAAGAAACACCCCCTTTTCTTTACCCCTTATCTACTAGCTGTGCACTGCTGAAGCCCTGTGGAGTCCCCACCTGTTGCAGCACCGGTCTCCACTATAGCCCGGAGTTCCAGGTGGCCCACCTTATATTGCTGGAAAGATCTTCCAGTCATCTTCGTCAGCGAGGAGATCCCGCCTTCATCCGAGTTCGGGGCTGTCCAGGAGGTCCACTCTTGTCAAAGCATGCATCTGGCATCCAAGGGAAGACCAGAGCACTGGTGCAGAAGCTCCTACGTCCACACCCTAGCTCCCATTGGTGCACCATTTGGCTGGGATGATCCCCTACCAGTCCTCTATCCAACACAGCCAGCGGAGCAGCGTTTGGAGTTCGGAGCTGTCCGTTCCAATTTTTCTCTCCCAGGTGCACAGGTCAGTCCACTCAGAATCAGTATAGATACCCCTCCACTCCACATCCTCTCTCTCCCTATTCTGACCTCCCCTGGTGGCCTTCCTGGTTGGAGATCGAAGAGAATTCATCCACGAACGCATCCGTCTTGGTCCCGCACCGTTTTGACTACGGGAGTGTCCGTGACGGCGTCGTCTACTTGCTGCTGCGACCTGAGAGCAGTCCCAGTCCGAACAGAGCAACCCGATTCCTGAGCCAGCCACAGACGATCCCACGAAAATTCAGGAGCCTTCCTGGGTCTATTAGTAAAGGATTGGTACTGGTTTCGGCGTCTCTCGAGTCCGGTACTGCCCGTGGAGGCATCAACAGTGACCCACTATCTTGCAGTTCTAGACTTGGACAGACTGGGGAATTGCCCTCCCGGTGCGAGTTTAGCTAATCTCCCCTCCCCGCCTAGCCAGCTTGGCGCCCCTCCCTGTGTGGAGGTAGTGTTTGGTTGTAATCCCAATCTCCCTTCCCCTAGTCCAACCCCCCTGTGCGGGGAGAAGTGCATGTACTATTGAACAGGGGAAGCTACATCGGCGCAGTGTACGGGGAATCCCACACTTCCCCACTCGCCCTCGTCTCCGAACGGGGTTGGTTTCTTCAAGCCAATCGGGTAAGCTCTAAACCTTGCTCATTTTCTAGTGATTGTTCATCTAATATCCGTGAAATAGCTCCGTTGAGTGAAGAGAGAGAGAGCGCCTGATCCCGGAGTGTTCCACTTCTGAGTGGTCACCGTGGGTTGTGAGAGAGAGGGACCTAGTGCCCCAATTGGCACCCGGCCAGCCCTTGAAGTGTGGGCTAATAAATTTTAGAAAATATCTAAATAAGTCTAAAAATTAATTTAAAAATTCTGGGTCACTACACGCCATGTCGAGGTTCTCCAGCAACTTCTGGCCGTTTGCCTCGGACGAGAAGCTGATGACTCGGAGAGATGGGTTGCCGACCTCCAGTGGAATCACGGCTTCCATGTCATACACTAGCTGAAAGGGTGTTTCGCCCGTGGCCGTTCTTGGAGTAGTTCGGTATGACCAAAGTACGCTCAGTAGTTCCTCCAGCCAGCTGCCCTTGGCCTTACCGAGTATAGTTTTTATGCCTTTTAGCATAGCCCTGTTGGCATTTTCAACTAGCCCGTTGGCCTGAGGGTGGGCTACCGAAGTGAAGTGGTTGCGAATATTTAGGTCAGCACAACTATCTCTAAAGTAGTGAGAATCAAATTGCCAATTGTTATCGCTCATAATCACTCGGGGGATACTAAAGCGACAAATGATCGACTTCCACACGAAGCTCCAGACGACAGTCTCGGTGATTCTGGCAGTAGCCTCAGCTTCGATCCATTTTGTGAAGTAGTCGATGGCGACGATGACAAACTTCTGCTGGGCCTGAGCCATAGGAAATGGCCCCAGGATGTCGATTCCCCACCGAGCAAAGGGGTATGGCTCAGTAAGAGTAACGAGTTCTGAGGCAGACTTGTGGACCAGATGGTCGAAGCGTTGACATCAGTCGCACTTCTGTACATAGGCCGAACACTCGCGCTGAAGAGTGGGCCACAAGTTACCTTGCCGAAGCAAGATCCTGGCGAGCGATCTTCCTCCCTGGTGCGCGCCGTAGATGCCTTCATGCACTTCTTGAATTGATCGGCTGGCTTCGTCGGCGCTAAGGCACTTAAGGAGTGGTCCGGAGAAAGACCTTCGGTACAGGGCGTCGTCCAAGATGACGAAACGTCGGGCTTGATACTTCAATCTCCGAGCTTCCCGAGGGTCGGGGGGCTCCTAAAAGTCTCGTAGCCAGGATATGTAAGGGGTCCGCCAGTCATTCGGGGTAGCCGGGTCAACGATCATGAGTTCAGACTCGATACTCGGTTGTTCTAGCTCTTCGAGGAAGACTGATCGGGTACCTTCCGAGCCGAGGGAGGAGGCCAGGCGAGAGAGGGCGTCTGCGTGGGAGTTTTCCTCCCGAGCTATGCGGACTACCTCAAAGCTCTTGAACAGCTGGGCCAACCCTCAGACCATTTGAAGGTACTTAATCATCGGGGCTTCCCGAGCTTCGTAATCACCGTTGACCTGGCTAGCGACTAGGTCCAACTTTGTATGAATGATATAAGAATGTAACGTAACTGACTTTCACAGTGAATGAAATGCTTGCTTTTTGGAAATGCCCTTGAATGTTTGTGCGGATGCATGTGCTTAATGAATCATGGTTGTCATCATCAAAAAAGGGGAGAATGTTAAGTCTCATGATTTTGATGATCATCAACAATGAATTATTATCAGATCCTTGTGAATTAGCTAAAATATTTTCACTTAACTTCTGGTTAGATCAAGTGCAGGAGAAAAACATGGAAGTGTCGACCTGGTGAATGGATGTGTCGACATGCCATGAAGACAGCGTCATTCAACTCTTCGGCTTGAGCTCGGGTTAAGGAAATCACACAAGAAAAGTGTCGACACCTTTGTCAACGTGTCGACAAGTCGAGCCCCAGACTCGACACTTCGGCGCAAGCTGCATGCGAGCGGCTAGCATCCACAAGGTCGGTGTTCCTGCTACAAGGTCGGTGCACATCCGCTGCAAGGTCGGTGCACCTCTGCTACAAGGTCGGTGCATATCCTTCCTCAGTGCAAGACCAGGTCGGTGCAGGTTTCCCCAGTAAGGTCGGTGCTAGTGCGTGCATTGGGTCGATGCTAGTTCAACCAAGGTCAGTGCTAGTCCAAGGAATTAAAAGGAATGTGTCGACACCTTGTCAATGATGCGCCGACACACTCATGTTCGCCTAGAATGGATCCAAAAATGGACGCATCCGCTTTCCAAGATCCGCAGCTTGACTTGGAGGATCCGTTATTACTTAAAGAGGCCGCCAGAAGGTCTTTCTTATCAGGGGATTAAATGTCTGGCAGAGACATCCTCTGACTTGCTGAAACAGCTGTAGAAACGATTTCCTACCTAGCCACATACCACCTGGGGCGATAGGTAAAGAACAACCTTGATAAGTAGGCCAATCAAATTATAAGGATGCGACATTCTGGTGTTGGACTTCACAATGGACAGCGTAAGAGATGCAGAAGAGGTTCCCTACCTACCCACATACCAGCTGGCCGGCAGGAAGAAGGTCAACCTTGGCAAGAAGGCAAATCAAATTATGTGGATGGGACTTTCTGGTTTTGGCCTTCACGTAAGAGAGGCAGTGGCTTGCTGATATAGGGATAGAAGCTCCAGCTCAAAAGAATAGAGAGAGAGCGTGAGAGAAACCAGAGCAGAAAAAGGGAGAAGTGCAGCAAGGAGAAAAGCTTGAAGTGTATTCCTCTCTCCTTGTGCTGCTAGCAAGAAGAACACAGAAAGTAGATCTTCTTCTTCCAAGCTCTGTGGGCTTACCGCACCTCTGTCCGCACTCCCACGGGGCAAACCCCGTTTGCTCTTACCTATGGGATGGAGGTAGTACTCCCATATGAGATTCTGATCCCTTCCCTAAGGGTACAGCTCGATAAGGAACTCAATCTCGATGAACGTCGAGAGGCGTTGCTCGTCCAGCTGGAACTCTTAGATGAGAAGAGGCTTAATGCGGCCGATCACGTGTCTGCTTATCAAAAGAGAGTTTCGCGTTATTTTCAAAAGAAGATAATCGAACGTAAATTCTAAGTAGGTGATATGATTTTGAAACGCAAATTTATTAGGTCAGCAGGTCCTAGATCTAAATTACAACCTAACTGGGAAGGATTGTTCATCGTTAGAGAGACTTATCCAGGGAACACATACCGCCTAGTCAACGCAGAAGGTGAGGAGCTGGCTCACGCTTGGAATGGGTTGTATCTTAAATATTTTTTCCCTTAGAGTCAAACCAGTGCCACCCCGGCAGCAAGGTGTCTTTCCCTTTCATCACGAGGGGGGACCCTGAGCATGGCAATCACACATTACACGACAGCTCTGGTCAGGCTTTTCCTCTACTAGATGACATTATCTCTCCTTTGGCCATGCCTAGGGGAAGTGAAGGTCTATGCTCTTCTCTTTTCGGCCAAGCGTAGGTGTAAGGAGTGAATAAGGGGGAGATGACCCATCTAGACACTCTGACAAGAGGATGTCTCAAATAGGGATAGTCTATTATGACCCGATTCCACAAAGAAAAGAAAAAACAAAGATAAGAAAAGAAGAGCAAGTCAAAAGCAAAGAACATCAGTTAAGGCAAAAGCCATCACTCCTTCTATCAAGAGCACAAGTTCCAATGTCAATTGCTCTATAAAAACTGAAATAAACTAGGCATGGTAAGAGTGGCAGTACAGTTTCCCCGTGGGATGTTATAAGCCCGGTCGTATGCGTGCCTAGGAAGTATGAAGGTTAGATGATGGACACAAAGTCTCGGCGCAACAGACTGAATCTCCAAAGGGTTGTCATGAGAGGGAGTTGAGCCCTAAAAGCTTCTTCCCCTATGCAAGGCTTACCCCCAATAATTCTTCCCTTTCTCCCTTAAAGGACTAAAGCATACCCCAGGGTATGGCCCTTGGAGAGGCACCGTCACGAAGGCAAGGTAGGCTTCACCAGGAAATTGTCACCCTTATTTGCACGCCAACCTCGGGGAACTCTTAGTGGAATAGAGAGAGCCCTCATTACCGAGGTCGAACTGGTTTTCAAAACTCTGAGTAATTTAAGGTTATTTTTTTAAAAAAATAAGAAAAATCAAAAATTTTACAAATATCTCACCCCACCCCCTCTCTCCTCACTCTCGAATCTCTCTCTCTCCATCTCGATGCTCTCTCTCTCTCCCCCACATTCTCTCTCCTCCACACCCCATTTGCTCAGTTCGCTGTCCAAATGGACTCCGGTCGACGCGTGGGAGGTACCGACAGGACGGTCTCGACGTGAGGATCATGTCAGTACCCTCCTTCCCTCGGATCGTGGAGCGTGGAGACGTGTGCGAGCTAGAAGACGACGTGACCCCCGTCGCTCGATCGACACCGATTCGTGGTCTTCGCCAGGCAAAAGGTAGGGGATCAGACTCCTCATCTCGTTAGAAATCCATTGACGCCCTCTGCGTCGCCATCCGTCGCCATCTTCCTTGATTTTCGTGTAATCCTTCTTTTGGGTGATTTTGGAATTTATTCTCAGTTTGCGTGCCTCTCTCATTTCTTGGTCCAGACGGTTGCTAATCGAGGCCAGAGAGGTACCGTTGGATTGGTCGCGTCGCGAGGATCGCATTGACACCCACCATTCCTCGGTTCGTGGATCGTGGAGTCGAGCCGGGTTGTGAGGCGCCATTTCGCCCTCTCGCCGGTTCGCTATCGTATCGCCATTTTCGTCGAATTCCAGGTAGGGGGATGGACACCTTGTCACGCTAGGACACCGCTGATATCACTTGCGCCGTGATCCGACGCCCGTAGCCTCGTATTTCGTGCATGTTCCTACTTAGTGTATTTTATTCATTTTTAACCTTAATTACTTAAAATCAATTCCATGGGCATCGTATTTCATTTCTAGTGGCATGCTTAGGCTTGTATGATTGGTATGGGTTGGTAGGTTTAACAGGTTTTGTAATCCGCCGCATCCCCCATCGATTTCGATCGACCGGGAGGGGTTTTCGATTCCAACCTCTGGAGTCACGAAACCCAGGTGACATAACGCGCCTGTCCCGGTGCGTTATGTCCCTTTAACGCACCCCTAGAGATGCGTTATGTGGTCCGTGTCTGAGTTTCCTGTGGATTTCATGTTCGGGTGGCTTTAACGTGTCTGCTCCAGTGCGTTATAGTCCTTTGTGTTGAGTTAAAGGTCCATTGCCTTTAACGCCCCTTCCCCTATGCGTTATGTCCAATATGATGCCCCTGTTGAGGTGCGTTATATGCCGTGGTTTCCTGTAGAGTTTAGACATTCTGGAAGGCATAATGGCTCATGGGCGGTGCGTTATGTTCACTATAACACCCGATGTATATGTTGAAATGTTTGAAAAATATGAAGACATGCGTAGGGAGAACAGACATTTGAAAAAAAAATAAATTCATTAGTCAATGATTCTTCCTTGTCTGACAGAATTGCATGTTTACAAATTGAAAATAATGAACTGAAAAACTCCCTCAATGAAGCTGAATGTGGTAAAAGCATGATAAGTGAATTGAAGAGTGAAAATGAGAACATGCAGAAAATCATTGATGGACTTAAAATGAAAATTCATGAATTTTAGGAAGAAACAAGAATTGCCACTGAGAAATACAATGCTGTCAGTAGTGTAAACAATGAGTTGAAAAAGATAATAGAAAACTTGGAAAAAGAAAATAAAGACAAACAAAATTCACTTGAAGGAATGGCACAAGGTACGAAAAATCTGAATGCCATCTTGGGAACAAAAAGTAATTTTAGAAAGGAAGGTTTAGATTTCAACCCAACTAATAAGAAGAGGTTTGACATGAGAACTACCTCTTTCGTGGTAGAAAAGGGAACATTTCAACCCCTGATAAACATGACTTTTGGATAAAGTCATAATAAGAATAGAACGAAAAATATTGAGACAACTAAGCCCAATGCCAAGGACAAAAGTAAAGGGAAGGTAGATGTGTCTAGGGAATCATACTCATATACTCCCTCACCTCAGACAACAAGCCAGGTTAGGGGTCAGTCTGCTAAAGTAAGATTCCAAGAAAACCCCAAGGCCAAGACTACCAAATCTCCATAAAAAGGCTTGAGCAGAAACATCTCTGGTCAAGCGTACTACCAGAATGCTTCTACTCATTCTACATTCCACAACATGGTTCCAATGTCATTGACCATGTGCAATTCGGAGTTTGGGGCTATTCGTGGTGGTGTCATCTTCCAGATGCTGCAGTGCTGAGCAGGTCCGAGCCAAAGAGTAGAGTCCTTGATTCCAGCTTCATCGCGGTCGGCGACGACTACCCCAGCTCCTGAGAAAATTCTGGCAACCTCCTGGGCCAATCCATGAAATTTTGGCGCTGGTCTTGCTAGCAAATGAGTTTGGGAGCATCCGAAAGAATTCTGACACCGATAGTCGGTACCCTATTCCTGATTAGGGACAGATTCGCCCCCGATGTTGTGAGGAGTCTGAGTCTTCGTCTTTCCCCTCCCCGCTTGGCCGGCTGAAGGCCCCTCCCTGCGCGAAGGTAGTTTTGATTGTAACACACTTAACCCCCACCCCGAGATCCCCCTCCTGCGTGAGGCGTAGTTTTGTAATTAGCTTGAACAGGTCGCACGATTTGCCTGGGTGGCTGCCACCACACCACACACAACCCTTAAATTGGCTCTTAGTAGAACCCTGGCGTTGCTGGAAAGAAGGAGCTGATTATTGTACTGCACCGAACGATGCCTGCTAGTCAAATCGCTTCTTGAACCTCTTCTTATTCTTAAATTTCCTGAACTGGAACTTACCCGAAGAAGCAACACCACTAGTAGCTGGAGTGACAGAAGAAAAACCTGGAACAAGAAGCGGATATCCAGATGTAAGCTGAACCGTCGGCTGAACCGACATTGCCTAAGAAGAAGTCTGAGATCTCGCCAAGTCCAACTCCAATGCTGCCGCAGCCTGATATATCTCATTCATATTAGTCACACGAGCAATGATCAATGGCTGCCTTAATTCAGCGTGGAGACCATGAAGAAACTGTTCCATCTTTAAAGCTTTATTCGCCAGCACATGGGGCGCATAACGGCCCAATTCCATGAACCTGTTTCGATATTCAAGAGCCGACATTCCTCCTTGGATGAGCTACAAGAACTGGTGCATTTTATCCATCCTGAGATAAGCCGGACTAAAAGTAAGTTCAAATGTGGCAACGAACTCAGCCCACGAAATCTGTCGGGGTGGACGAGACTGAAAAGCAATCTCCCATTCCGTATTCCACCATGTTAGTGCCAGGCCCTAGAGCTGTAAAGTACCAAGCATCACCTTCTCATCTTCCGCGCATTCCATAGAGTGAAACACGCGCTCGGTTGCATCTAGCCATACCCTGGCGGCATCAGGATCGGTTTGGCCTTCAAAAGTCAGCGGATGAAACAACAGAAGTTCCTTCAAAGCACGTCTGCGACTGCCAGGCGCATCCTCTTGAGCCAAAATAACAAGAGCCAGAGAAGGAACATCTTGAGGGACACTACTCGCTTCCTGGGGACCAGAACTCTCTGACGCTGAGGTGGCATCTTGAAACAACTAGAAAACACGGGCAAACATCAAGAAAATCCATTAATCATATGGAAAACATCCTAAGTCAGCAATAGACGGCGCAAATGGACTAGTTCTGGACAATAGCTGTGTAATTTCGATTCCTTACATGATTCCTCAACACTGCTCTGATACCAACTGTAACGACCCAAAGCTCTGGATACCGATAACCTGGTGTAACATTGGATTACCGCTATCAGGAACTGGGGAAGTCACCCAAGAGGCTGTTGAGGCCCCTGAAGGGTTGAAGGGGTTTGTCGAGGGAGCGTATAATGAATTGGAATTACACCACGCGCAATATTAATTAGAACTGCCTGATCGAGAGAATTGCTTCTTCTCGATGTGACTCCATCTTAGCTGCATGTGCCTAGACGTTATCGTGACCGTGCCGTTGTTGGTCATTTCTCTGGTTTTGGCGTGGCATTTGCGAGTGTTGGAGAAATCGTCAGCTTCCCTACTGATAAAGTATCCCCTACTCTACATTCCTTCTCGTGGGAGTTGTGCTCTCGAGGCGTGTTCGTAGTCCTTGAGATGCGTTCCCTGAGATTGTGGTGTCTCTTATCATTTTACGATCGATTTCAATTGTTGTGGGTCTTTCCTTGGTGAATGGCCTGATGCATGACTTGCCCCCTGTAGTCGTGTGCTCAGTTGTAGCGTGTCTTGATACAGCCCTACTTGTAGTGTGTTCTGTGGTTCTGTGTGCTGTACGGAGCCGAAATCTTGCAGGTACTATTGTCGTTGGCTGTTGTTTTTGTAATTGCCATTTTCGTATGACTCTACGTTTATGTGCTGGACCATTGTCTTGTCAGTAGCTTGCTGTGCTCCTTTTTCTGGTGGAGTAGCTCGCGACTCGATCAAATGTGATACCTGAGTGAGGACTGACTTAATGCTGTGTGTGATCTAGTGTTGTTGATTTTTGCTGTCGTTCCTCCGTGTAATCATCATTGGCGTCCTGTGTGCCTGGTGTTCCCTGTCTTCTTTGGCACTAAAGCCGATGATGTTGTTAGGCTGTCAGCTAAGAGGACTATGTTTCCTTGTGTAAGCTGATGTTGGATGTGCCTGTCACTTTTGTCGATTCGTTTCTCGGTGTTATTTACTCTAGCAGTCGTGTCTCTTACCTTGCGAGATGTAAGCGATGTTGCCTTGTTTCAGAGGTGTCAGACTTGTGTTCGCTTGTGGTCATGCTCACTCTTGAGCGTGTATCCGTGACAACAGCCTGACGCTGTTCCTCTGAACTCTATTTCTCGTGTTTTGTGTTTGTAATTGTCGGGTTGTTCTTCCCTGCCTTACCCTTATTGGTCCTTAAATTTCGAGGATGAAATTTCTTAAAGGAGAGGAGGGCTGTAATACCCTGGATCTTTGGCAGGTCTTTATTGGGTCCTGCTAGGTCTTTATTGGATTTTTGGATCCTTTTAGAAGAGTTTCGGACTGCTTTTGTAGCTCCCGAGTTGAGAACACTTCAGCCCATTTTCTTTTCAGTTTCTCGACTCGTGGTCATTGCAGTCGCATTGTACTCTTCGCCAGGATCGTTTTGGCTATTTTTACAGATTTTTAGCCCTTGGTTAGACATTTATTTGAATTTGTTCCGAAACCGAATGGTTTCGGCCGAAACCGGACTTGCTCAATGCATTTTTTGGCCTATTTTGAATGTTTTGAACCGGTTTCAGCCGAAACTAAAATCGAAATCGAAACCAGTACGTTTCGGTTTCAGTCTTGGCCGAAACCGGTACTGCCATCCTTGTTCATAGGATGCTCTTTTACTTTGCTAATAGGGTGTTTGGTTGCCCTTTTTTCTCTCAAATTTAAAAATAGGAATAGGTAACTCACTTGGACGTGTTTGGTAACCTCTCCCCTAATTTTTAGGATGAAGTTTCACTCTTTGAAAAGTTTCCTCAAAATAAAAATAAGGGTCGACCAGTTTTTTTTTAAAGAAGATCTCGCGACCCTCTCCTCCCTCTCCCAGGCGCTCTCGCGCTCCACCCTCTCTCTCTCTCTCTCCGCTCCCTCCCTCTCTTTCTCTCTCTCTCAGTGCACCCAGTCAAGACGTAGGAGGCGATAGGCTGCGGGGAGCCGGACGCAGCAAGCCGACGCCCCTGCCTGGACATGGCGGTGTTGTTCCCGCCGGTGAAGGAGCCTCCCGTGTCGACTTCCGCCGCTGCTGATAAGGAGGTTTGTGCTGGACGGATTGAGCATATGTGATCTGAGAGAGAAGGGGGGCTCGGCGGAGGACAGGGGCACAGAAGCTGACCCGCGTGCAGGCAGTGACTGCACTCTTATGGCAGTACCTCATCCGAATGGCGTGCGACAGGGACGGGGCTGCGGCTACCAGAGTTGCCTCTCAACGCGGCTTTCACAAGCACGCAGATATATGTGGGTGAGAGAGAGAGAGAGAGAGTACCCGGTGATCTCCTCTGCTCTGGGGTGGCAAACTACCGAGCAGTCCAGCAACACTGGAGCCAGCTCCCCGCCACGATCTTCAGTTGCACCTCCCCGACACTCCGTCACCCACGCCTCCACGAACTGCCACAGGCCCTTCCCATCTGCTGCCATGTGGTGCATGGACAACCCCACCGCCACCCCACCCGCCGCGACCCCGTCACCTGCACAGAGAACACCGACGCAGGGAGCTTACTGACGTCCAGGGGCGGCACCAGCAACGAGAAGGCCACCACGTCATGGTCCTTGTCCTCAACCAGGCGCTGGAACTCGACCCCTTCCGCCTCGGCCTCCAAGACATCGACCCCGTCGTGTTCGCCCCCAGAGAAGCTTATGACGATGCCTCTGCTGTCGGGGGCGTGGGTGAACTTGCCGGCGAGAGAGTAGAAACGGGAGATGGTGCGGGAGAGTGAGGCCCGGAGTTTTCTATTTCGGAGCTCGTAGGAGTCCTTTGTTCTGATCAGTCTAATCTTCTCTTCCCTTTGCTTGGGCAGTTATTGGTACTTAAACCATTGCATAAGAGGGTCCCTCCAGTCAGGCAGACTGATAGCTTCTGCTGTGGCGACCTCCAACTCTTCTTCTTCTTCCAATCCTTCTTCTATCATGCTAGGCACCTGGCACTGGTTGATCACTCGGATGTCGAGTAACCCATCAGGTGGGACTGCTAGCGAGCTTGCCAGCTTCGCCAGGGCGTCGACTTGGGCATTCTCTCCTCTGGCGACTTGGCCTACTCAAGAAAGTAGAACCGCTCCATGAGCCCCTTTGCCTTAGTGTGGTAAGGGAGCAGCTCCAGCTTCCAGACATCGAACTATCCCTGGACTTGCTTGACGACCAACAATGAATCGCCAAATACTTGCAGCATTTTAATCTCCATTTGCAGGGCAATCTGGAGCCCGATAATCAAAGCTTCATACTCTGCTTCATTATTTGTGCCGGGCTTGTTGATGCAGCAGGAAGTGTGCACCACTTCTCCGTCTGGGGATTTAAGGATGATGCTGGCCCCAGCCCGTACCTTGGTACGCCCAGGGGAGGTTGTCTCTGTTCTGGAGGCCCTGTCGAAATACAACTACCAGACGGCCTGCTAGACTTGGTCCGCTTCCAGTACTTCATCTTCGGGTAGTTCCGTAGCCATCGTGGAGTCTTCGGGCATGGGGTGTACCACGAAGAAGTCCGCGATGGCTTACCCATTGATGGCCTTCTGTAGCATATAGGTGATGTCAAATTCCATCAATAGCATGGCCCACTTGTCGAGGCGCCCCTTTGGGACTGGTTGGGAGAGGATATGCTTGACGGGGTCAGCCTTGGAAATCAAGCTCACTTCATGGGATAGCATGTAGTGCCACAGCTTCTTGACCGTAAAGACCAAGGTGAGGTAGACCTTCTCGATAGGAGTGTACTTACCTTCCGCCCCCACCAGTCTTCGACTAAGGTAGTAGAGAGCATGCTCCTTCCCTTCGTCATTATTTTGGGCGAGCATTGCCCCTAGTGAGTATTCGGTAGCCGCTATGTAAAGGATGAGCGACTTGCCTTTGACAGGTGCCCCCAACACAGGCAGGGTCTTCAAATAATCCTTCAGCCAGTCGAAGGCATGCTGGCATTTATCACCCTAGCTGAACGGTGCATTCTTCATCATCAATTTGTGGAACGGCAGGTAGCATCCAGATAGGTTAGAGATGAACCTGCGGATATAAGCTAGCCGCTGTGCTTCACAGATTTGGGTTTAGTATCAAATTCATCAATCTTATTGAAAAGATGGTTAATAATTGTTGGTTTTCTATATTACTGAATGGGGACTCAGCTGGCTTTTTCAAGTCCTCAAGAGGTGTCCGTCAAGGTGACCCTGCTGCCCCATCTCTATTCATTATTATTGAGGAAACTTTGAGTAGATCTTTACAGGAAGCCTATATTAATGGCCAGATTGAGTGGTTCTCAGAACCTTGGAGATGTCCTCCAATCTCACACTTATTGTTTGCTGATGACACCTTGATATTCAGTAAAGTAAACCTTGTTTCGGTCAGAAACTTGATCAAAGTGCTTAGAACTTATGAACGAACTTCGGGTCAGCTTATTAATGTAAGTAAAAGTGGTTTCTTTATACACTCCAAGGCCCATATTTCTGTTGCCAATCGGATTCACAACTTCA
The DNA here is from genome assembly GCA_024336825.1 of Amorphophallus titanum. Taxonomy (NCBI): domain Eukaryota; kingdom Viridiplantae; phylum Streptophyta; class Magnoliopsida; order Alismatales; family Araceae; genus Amorphophallus; species Amorphophallus titanum. Next base: position 25,675 of record JANBPO010006124.1, read on the forward strand.
CTGGCTTCACTCGGCACTCATTTCCTCATAAGTACCTTGGTTTCCCTTTGGTGCTTGGCAGAAGCAAGAAGATTTATTTTGCTGGTATCATTAATTCCATTCAAAAGCGTATTGCAGGCTGGAAATCTAGTTTGCTATCCCAAGGTGCTAAATTGATACTGATTAAACATGTGCTGACCTCAGTGCCTATTTACTCTCTGTCTTCCTCTCCCTTACACTTCGGAACACATCAACTGCTTGAGAAGTCATTTGCTAATTTCTTTTGGGGATCTTCACCTAATGGTAACAAAAGGCACTGGAGGTCTTGGCAGGCCATATGTAGACCAATCTCACAGGGTGGTCTTGGCATCATGTCACTAAGACATATGGATACTACTTTACGGGTTAAGATGCTTTGGCAGGCTATGCATACCAACTCCATGTGGGCTACTTATTTCGGAGCTAAGTATATCCGTCAAGGTCACTTAAGAGATGTCCATTTTAAAAACATGAATGGGTTTACTAGAAGGAGTTGGATCAAGGCAAGGACACTAATCCTCCAACTTAAAAGGGTTATTGTTGGGGATGGAAACAACACCAATTTTTGGTATGACAAATAGATTGGTAATCACAGCCTGGCAAACTATGTCCCTGCCAATCTAATTCTGAATTCAAAAGTGCTTGTCAGAGATTTCATACTGCACCCTACAAGTGAAGAATTGGATCTACTGGACAGGATGTTTCCTTCTATCATTAAAAAAGCACCAGGGAATGTCAAATTGAATCAAGAAACTGACTTTGAGGCATGGAGCCTGTCCCCATCTGGGAAGTGTTCGGTTGCCTCAACTTATAAAGCTTTCTCCAACATCAGTCATTCTCAGACAAGTATACCATGGGCTCAGCTGTGGTCTAACTGGCTTCCCACCAAAGTTTCAGTCCACCTGTGGAAAATTCTGAACAATTGTCTTCCTATTGACACTAATGTCTAGTGCTTGGGTGTTTCTCTATGTTCCAAATGCTTCTACTGCAAGGCGCCCCATGAGGAAGATATCAATCACCTTTTCCTTTATAGTGAGTCTGCAGTTAAGGTTTGGCCTACATTTAGATCAGTCAATTTGCAGCTGGAGGGTAATTCAGTTAGGGCTCTCATTCTGAATTCTGCTAGTAGCATCCAGCAAGGATCTGCATATGGTCTTTTTTATCATGCTGTCATCGGTTATGTGTCTGTGGGAATTATGGAGAGCCAGAAATCCCCCGACGAATGGAGACAAGGGGGAAGGAAAGCCAAAGGGCAATGGCAAAAAGCTCGATACCAAGGCGAGCATCTCTCTTAGCAGAGCGCATGAAGACGCCTTATTCCTTCAGGAAGGAGCATACCAAGATGCTCTTCGACCTATGTTTGAAGGAGAGTCTCATCACCTTGTCAGATCCACGAAAACCCTCAGAGGTGGATAAAACAGATGATCCTACCTACTGCGTGTATCATCGAAGGTTGGGTCATACGATCGGGGATTGCTATGTTTTCAAGAACATAGTAGAGGAGCTTATCCAAAAGGGCCTGATAAATATGCTGGGCCATGCGGTTGATCCGCCACAGCCTCATGCTTGGAGTCGATCAAACCGGTCGGCTAATGTGGTTTATATGACGGCGACGGCTTCGAGCACCAACGCCTCCGAAGCCGGGCCTTCAAATCAACAGCCCAGTGCCGGTCCTAGAGCCGTTCCTTCCTCACTCCCAGAATGTTTGGCGCTACGAAGGACTATTCGGAAGATTCGATGGGAAATCCGATAATTGTAACTGGAGCAGAGGCGTCTGCTGTAGTTCCTGGAGAGCATTGATCAACAGTTGGCCACTTTCCCCTTCGGCCCATTTGCCAGGGGGTTAGCTCCAGCCCACATACGGGAGGCAAGTGTACCGCCTACTGGCCGGACTCCGCTCAGGGGTTGGCTCTCTGAGGAATCCTCAGATTCATCTGAAGGCGAGGAGGACTCATCTGAAAGCGAGGAGCATACACCTGAAGGCGAGCAGCCAGAGAAGTTATACTCCTTCCCTCGCGAGAAGACCCTGAATATCTTCTTCGCGTGCCAGTGAGTGGGGTTGATCAGCCCGTTACCCATTGAGCAAGCACCAGGTGCCGCATTTCATCAGGGCTATTGCCAATACCATGAGGTGATAGGCCATATCATCCACAACTGCCAGCCGTTTAAGGACCTCGCTGAGGACGTAATCAGGCGAGGGAAGGTTAATATGGGTGAATTCCTGGTCAATCCACCGCAGCCGAATGTGCAGGAGAGTTTTCATTTCTCCGTGAATGTCATACATGCTTCAGTCGCTTTCCGACTCCCGGAGCCGCAGAAGGAGGGGGTCAGTTCCCAGAGAGTCAGTTCCGAACCACCCAAGTTCACACTATGGTACCCAGGGTGGCGACCCTCTCACCAGTGCTCTTTCCCCAAGGAGGACACTGAGAAGATTTTTGACAAGCTTCTGGAAGATGGTCGAGTGATGACGCATGATCCGCCGTCCTACTACAATGAGACGGCCAAGAGTCACCTCCACTACTGCAAATACCATGCCAAGGTGTCTCACCCCACCCGAGAATGTCCGGAGGTCCAAGATTACATTGAAGTCCTCATCCAGAGAGGGGAGATCGATGTGCAGGGGAGCTCTATGGCGAGGCGGCGTCTTAAAGAGGCTGCTAAGAAGCTTCTTCGACAAGCTCAACAAGGGCAGGTCAAGCCACAAGGGACTCAGCCCACCTCTCAACAGGTCCAACTGGGCAAGTCTACATGCAATAACAATCCCCCGCCAAACCCCAAAGGCAAGGCTAGGTGCGAGGGACCTAAGGCCCAGAGCCCAGAAAGCCAAGTCGAGGGAGAGGGTTCTAAACCCCTTTCCAGGCAGAGTCAATCCGGCATTGTCATTAGGGGAAACCCTCCGCCGGACAATAAAGGTAAGGCTAAGATGAGGGAAGTAGAAGCAAAGTCTCGTGTTGAGCCAACAAGGTCGCCAATTGTAGAAAGACCTAAACAGCTCGAACAAGCAAAGGCGACAGTCAAAGCAAAATCAGTGGAGTTACAAAGCCCCCAAGGGCCCCATTGCAGACTAGCAGAGTTCCAAGACCGCCAGAGATAAGACCTGAGAGAATGTCGAGAATCCTCAGCACACCTGGACACGTAGAACAAGGTAGGATGATACCTCATGACATCCAAAACCATGTCTCGAACTGGATAGAACTATCGAGACACACACGAGGTCACCTGTCAACCACAGGGTCACAATGGGTTGACCAGAACCAGATAATGACATAAAAAGTAGTATAGAAGACTGCTCACGGCAAGAACACTCCTGGCCACCTTAAATCATGGTCATAGCCCTCATAGGACATCAAGAGACATCCACGAGACAACAGGCAAACCATAAGGTCAAGACAAGATATACGAAAATCAGAACGTCGGGAAACGACACTCCAACACCGCCCTAGGACACGTACCTAAGACAGACAGACACGAGATAAGCCATCATGGCCAACGAATGAGACAACAGATAAGACTCCCTGGGCGGTAAGAAGAAGGCCACTCGGTGAGATGGACGGTCCACATGGAAGCCATTCAAAGGGGAATGAACGGTCTAGAACGGACCACTCAAGGGGCATGAACGGTTGGGGGCCAACCGCTCAAATAAACTGACCCCTAGACACTAAAAGGGATGGACGGTTAGGGCTGGGCCGCCTAAAGGATAGAGCGGTTAAGGAGTAGCTGCTCAAGCCAACCGACCTACTACAGTGTTGGTCAGAATGGTTTTGACCAAAGCGTCTATCTGAACTAACACAAAACTATTGACCAAAGGTCAACTGGGATAAGTGGGCAGAACCTAGCCGCTCAACCCAACGGGAAGGATGAATGGCTGATGACCAGCCACTCACGGAGGATGGGCGGACCACTCCTGGCCACTTAAGCCCCAGAGTGGTCTATCGACTGACCACTCAACCTAAGATCGAGACACGATAAACGGTCCAAAACTGGCTGCCCATGCACCTTAAGCAGTTGCCGTTGAACTATGAAGGTGTTACAGTGAGCAAACCAAGGGGTTCATCCGATCGTGGCCTTTCCATGCCCCGTTCGTGCCGAAATGAAGGGGATACAGTCACAATCACCTTGGCAATCACATAGACTCCGTCCGGAGTCAAAACAATACACGAATCGTAAGAAACGGGTGATTCTAACGAAATCACCCAAATGGGGTTAACGAGGTTCTTGGCCTCCTACTGGCCCTGATAGACCACCATTTGACTTCCAGTGACTCAGAAGTTGACTTCTGCACTATGGGTGTAGAAGACCTTGTTCTTTTGAGACTTTTGACTAGTTCTCTTCCCTTTTCTTGAATTGCGTTGACTTTTACACCTGCATTGCACCACTCATGCACTGACAGCCTTTTGGATTTGGGAGGTTTGGGTGGGCCAGGAGGGCCGAATTCACCTTCTTCCATACCCCAATGAGCGGGCTCCTTGCGGAGGGTAGGTAAGCTGGCCTGTGGGGTAGAGGTGGGATAGTGAACTTCCCTGAAGAAGTGGCGTAGATATGGAGGGTCCGGGTCTAGGGGTTCACTAGAGAAGGGGTCAAAGGGATCAAAGAATATGTGACACCTAGAGACGGGTTCCCTCATGACACGGTCCCACGTTTGAAACTCTTGAAGGTGTAGATGGTCACCTTCATTCATTGTGGTGGGTGAGACAGTGGTCATATGTAAAAGATATGGTCCCTCCCTCGGGATAAAAGGAATGAAATTAGGCTCGGTCGGCATGGGGAGGCTCTGTGGTGACATGACCCACGGTACACACGGAGGTAATAGACCCCAAAGCGGGATGGGTGAAAGTACGACCTTTGGGTCAGTCGATGCCTAGGGCCAACAAGTGCGTCAACTGCAACTGCCGGTCTAATCCCTTAAGAAAGTCGTCCAATGTATCAACATGGTGACAAGACCGGAAGGTGGTATGGAATGAGTTAAGGTCCATGGATGGGTAACAAGGTGCTCTATGGACCAAGCCTTTCTTGAGCCAACTAAGTAGTGGCTCGGCGATAATTAGCTTTCCCGTTAGAAACACAGGTAGTTCTGGCTGAGGTGGCTCTAAATGAAGTGGCTCCGAATAAAGATCGAAAGGTGAAGTAGGTGGCAAAGGAGCTCTAGAGGAAGGGTTCCCCGGCTGGGGTGGGTGAGGCCGTGGGGCAGGACCATCCTGCCTCGTGGTCTCATGTGGCCGTCTGACCGGCTCGGCACTCTGCAGAGAGGTAGATGCTTGCCGAAGGGCAGCATCAAACCTTGACTCGAAAGGCTCAACTTCTAGAGCGACCTGATAAGAATGCTCCTGAGTGGTCACGTCGTGGCAAAGCAATTCAAACTGGTAGTGAAGCCAGAAACCTCTCCGGAAGGACAATGCAGTCGTGATGCTCTTCTCTCCAACTCCATATCCCAACCGGTACTCATCAAAGTCCCTAACTGGACTGATCGGGGCTTTCTTTAGGGCGGGGAGTCGTCTAGCCAGACCTTAGACAATTCGGTCGGTAGCGTCCATCCTATCCTCGATGGCTTTAAACCTACTCTCGGCACGGTAAAAATATTCCCGCGTGTCTCGGTCAAACTTGTCCATTCTATCCATGAGGGTATGCACCGTTTTAACCAATGAACTATCAAGGTTATATTATATGGACTCTTATACCAGAAGAATCTGAACTATGTATGCTTGGTTAATAAAAGTTCAATCAGTTTGTCAACATGTTCCTTCTAGTACTTTCACCATCTTGATACTACCATTTTTTTGTGTCTCCTCCATGATAAGCACAACATGTTTCTATCATTTTTTTTGCTGATGGCAAAGGAGGAAAGACTCTGATGGCTAAAGGGAGAGAAAGCAAGGGGGAGAAAGCTCTATCCATAAGATACATGCGTCTTGTATATATGTGTGTCATATGTGGTGTCAGTCTGTGAGTTTATAAGTCTATAGGTGGAGAGATAGCTGAAATTGCAATCTGTCTCATATTGCATTCAACTGTGTCCACTGCATATTCTGACTCACAATGTTTGCCATCAAAGTATAGCAGTGTTATCATCATCAAAAAGGTGGAGAATGTTATGTCTCCTCTGGATTTGATGTCTAGTTTTGATGCTAGCAACAGTGTCAATGACTTTGATTATTGGTGGAAACACCATTTGGATGTGTAATATGTGCTAACTATCATTTCATTAAGTCAGAATATGTTCCTTGCACATATGGTCAATGCATATTCATGTTTCTGCATTATAAGGTCAATGCATATTCATGTTGCTGCACTATAAGGTCGATGCATACTCATGCTACCGCATTATAAAGTCGATGCATATTCATGCATTGAGAAAGTCAGGTCGGTGCACGTATGCATTCTAGTCTAGAAGGTCAGTGCGGATGCATAAGTCTTGCACTATCAGGTCGGTGCACTTTATACATAGGTCGATGTTGATAGGCACTATGGGTTTCATGTTGCATCATCAAGTTGATGCACATATTTGACTAGTCGATGTTGGTGAGCCAGCGATTACTGCATAAGGTCGGTGTGATAGAGGTTATCTTTCTTAAGGTCGGTGCACCTTGTGCATTTGCATTGAAGTCAGGTCGATGCACCATCAATTCAGAGATAGTCTCTCTGACTGAATGAAGGTCGACCTATGTGATATACAGGTCGGTGCATCCTTATGAGATCATGTTCTCATCATTCTCTCGTTACATATTAGGTCTACTTGTAGTTTACACAGGTCGGTGCAGCTGTAGTTAATATACTATACTCATGCTACTGTATTCATTCACAAGTCGATGTACCTTGTTTACACATCGATGCATGTACATATCCCCACATACCCATCCATATGATTTTGTCTATTTTCATGAACTATCTGAGCTTGCATTTGTTAAGAACTTACTACTTGTTGGAAGATGAAACTGCGGCTGCTACGACTGGGGAGTCTACGAGAACTATACCGTCTACGGCCTCAACGGATAGTTTCGGGAGTTGTGCCCCGACTGATCGTAGCGGTAGCAGATAGTTGGCAGAGAACACGGCACACCTGGATGGCTGCCACCACACTTGGAACGCAACCTCAGTTGAGAAGTAACAAAATCCTAACATGGTCGAATGGAGGAAACGGACTGCTGACTCGGATCAGAAAACGCCGACTGATCGAACCTCTTTTTCTTGGACTTCTTAAATCTGAATCCCTTGCCCTGGGATTGCGGGAAGAAAGTACCACCAGTAGCAGAGAAAGTTGGAGGAACTCCTGGAACAGACGACCGGTAGGGCGGCTGATGTTGCACGGCCGACTGAACTATCCCAGCTTGAGGAAGTCCCTGGGTCCTCGCCAACTCTGACTCTAATGCAACAGCTGCTTGGTACGTAGAGTCTAACTCAGCTACACGGGTAGCGAACAATGGCAAGCTCAACTCTGCTTTTAGTCCGCGCAGAAACTGCTGAGTCCTCACGGCTTCATTAGTAAAATTGTGGGGCGTATACCGGTCCAACTCAATGAACTTGTCTCGGTATTGCAGCACTGACATCTCTCCCTACATCAGCTCTAGAAACTGGTACATCTTAGCTAACTTTAGGCAGGCCAGGGTGTAGGCACGCTTGCATGTACCAACAAACTCTGCCCATGAGATCTGTCGAAGCGGACGGGAATGGAAGTCGACCTCCCACTCTGTGGTCCACCTCATGCGTGCGATACCTTGAAGTTGATAAGAAGCCAGCATAACCCTTTCATCCTCGACACACTCTAGGGATTGGAAGATGCGTTCAGTGGCATCCAACCACTCCCTCGCTACCTCCAGGTCCGATTGGCCCTTGAACATCGGTGGATGGAACAGTAGAAATTCCTTCAGCGCTTGTCTACGACTACCAGGCAACTCCGCAGGCGGGCCAGGAATAGGTGCAGCAGGAGCAGGAGAAGCACTAGCCTCATCTTGAGGAACTGGAGCACTTTGCCTACGAGGCGGCATCATGAATCTAGAGAAACGTGACAACGAAAAACACATCAGCAACCGCAAGAAACACCCTAAGCCAGCAACAAACGACTGGAAGGGACTTGCTCTGGACCAATGCGGATTTCAATTCCCCAACACCGCTCTGATACCATCTGTAATGACCCAGAGCTCAGGGTACCGATAACCCGATACAAGTATCGGACTACCGCTACCAAGAACTGGGGACGCCCTCCGGTCAGAGACGAGGGTGAGCCGGGGAGCATATGCACCCGGCGGACACGCTGCGTCGGTGTAGCTCGGCGTCGGATCCTGTTAATACAACCACTGCACTCCACGCAGGGAGGGGAACATGGGGATGGGCAATTATTACAAGAACTACCCTCACGTAGGAGGGGGGAGCAAGGGGACGGGAGGCCGGGCGTCCGATCCGTAGACAGCTTGTCGAGAGGGAGCCGCTGGTTCCGAATAGCTAGCGAAGCACCGACATCCGACTGAAGTGTTGTCAGGGCTCGGACAAAGCCTGGTGGACTCCAGTGGGTTCCTGAGATCTTGACGTCACTCTGAGGTCACTGGAGGGTGGGGATGGCCGCGGTCGAAGATCTACACCACTCTATCCCGTCGGATAGGTTTGCGCGATGGAGATGCGATGACCGGTATGCCCGCTGTAGAGCTCCAAATGTGGCGGGACCAACTCGGTGGGGTAGCAGACAGAGAGCACTACGTACCCTCAAAAGCTGGCCACCGTCAGATCACCTTCCCGGTCGTGGTCGTCGATATGGTCAGCTTCTGGTTCCTGGGAGAGCAGCTGGACAGGGAGGCAATCACCATGGTGGAATTTCCTGTACCGAAGTCAGAACGAGACGAAACCACCTGGGTTGACTTTGTATCGTCGAGGGTCACGACTTTGGAGAAGATAGCTCAGCCTGAAACGGAGCAGAGGATGGAGTGCCGGGGGCGACAGGGCTGCTATCTGTCCTGGGTGGATAGAGACTTCTGAACTTGGCATAGTTGCAGCAAAATGGAGGCCCCGAGCGGTGGCGTTATCAAAAGATGGCAGGACCACCTCTCAATCATTGGCGACTCGAGCACGAAGAACTGTTCTGAAGAGAGTTCTATCCGGTTCGCACAGGGGAAGATGGTGCGGCCGTTGCCAAGAGGTCCTCAGAAACTAGTGTGGTTTTGGTGCAGTTGCACGGAAACGCCCAACGCGGTCGGTGCCGATGACGAATCGAGGCAGGACCACTTCCGGAGTGTAGCTGGTTCGACGTAGGACAACTTTGCAGAAGGCCACTTGATCAGACTTGCACTGTGGATGTCAGGAGATCTTCTGCAAACTGGGCTTATACTTCTACCTTGAAGCTGGGAGTAGCAGAGCTGGATTCTGGCTTCACCGGGAGGTGGGCGACATCGGGAAGCCTCCGGGGTCACTGTTGACACTCTTGGAAATGGTGAGGGGCATGGGTTGCAGAGGGGAGGGGTGACCGGAAGTGGCTGGGGGTGAGAGTGGGACATTCATACTTGTCATCAATTTGTCATTTTTTGCACATGTTTTACAGTACTTTGAGGCAGTGGATACATGATGGTAGTGGCTTAGTACGCAAACGGAGGAAAGTGCCTCATACATTTCTGGATGCCTGGAAGGCCCAAAAATTGTCAACTATGGAGAGAAGTCTAATGGAGCCTTTGATCCCTTGTGAGTGACGTTCGGCAAATTCTTGATCACATAACCTGCCAACTCTTGCTGACCATTTTTTGTCCTAGCAGGTATCCCATTCAACTTTAAAGCCATCTTCTTGGAGAGCTCTTTTGTTCCATCAACACAAGATAAATCTACACATCCATCTCATGAATCAGATATTGAAAGAGCTGAAGTATTTGTTGAACCAGAATAGAGAGATGGACCCCCAGGGAAGCCTATTCTACAGCTTGACCTTCTGAGGATGCTCATTCCATAACTATCTTTGTTAGAAATGTGTGTAACACTCCTTTCTCGATTTTACTTCTGAAAAATCGTTGTAGGATTGAATTATAGGAAACATGAGAATGGTAATTGGGAAGAAACACTTAAATGTTTTGTGTTTGGATGATCTCTGTTAATCTTTTCATTTTAACTACTTTGTTACATAATACAGGTTCATTTTGCTGCCACAAAGGATACACTGTCTCAACATTTTAATAAATTTGGAGAAGTGCTAGAAGTGGTCATTGTGACTGATGCTGCAACTGGATAATCGAAAGGGTAACTATAAAAATGACATTGATACCCGTTTATGTTTTCATTTCCTTCTTTTCTAGAGTAGAAGGCATAAGACTTTTTTTTATTAACCTCTGAACTAGTCTACCAATGGGGAATTTTTTGCACAAAGAATCTATATAGAGCTTGCATTATCATTGAATGGGACATAATTTATGTCACGTATCTCAAGGTCTTGGAGTCATGGTTTGTTTAAAATATTACATTTTGCATGTTATATGGAGTTTTGTAAATCCTGCACTGAATCATTTTTGCCACTTTACAATTCATTAGACCTACTACTATCTTGTTTGTTGAAATAGTGTGTGTACATGCCTGTGCATGGAAATTTGAATGGAGTTCCATGAATTGGAATAGAGCTATATACTTTTGTTGCCCATTTGTTTTAAGATGCACAGGAAATAAAGTCATTGATATTATTTGCTCTTTCACCATATATATAGTTCAAACAAACTCTTTAGCCATATTATATACACATGAAATTTCCTTGAGTCTAGCATCAATACCTATCGAGCCAACTTCATGTGCCAGTCCCTGCTCCTGCCGTGCCAGCTCCGCAAGATGACTTACCCGGTGGCCGTGGTAGAGCACTCAAGGAATTTTTGCTATTCCACCCGCCGACATATGAAGGTCAGTCAGATCCGGATGCTGCCAGGATTTGGATCGAGGCAACTGAGCATGTATTTTGATCGATGGAATGCATGGAGGGCGAGAAGGTTATGCTCGCTACTTTTCAGCTTCAGGGTGCAGCATTGATGGGGTGGAGTTCGGAGTGGGAAGTCACCTTCCGTTCCTAACCACTTCATCAGATCACCTGGACAGAGTTCGTGACTACCTTCGAGCGTACCTATAGTCCGGCCTGTCTTCGCATGGATAAGATGCATCAATTTCTAGATCTGGTGCAGGGGTGAGATGACCGTGTTGCAGTATCGGAACAAGTTCATCGAGTTGGGTCGGTATGTGCCGCATATTATTGCTGATTAAGCCTTGAAGATCGAGCAGTTTCTCTGTGGTTTGCGAGCCGAGTTGAGAGTGCCACTACTTACTACCCGTGTTCATGTTATGGATGATGCTTATCAGGCAACAGTCGCGGTTGAGCTCGATTTGACGAGATCTACAGGGTTCTCTCATTCCAGTGTTGTTCAGCCAGTTGTACCATTCTAGCAGTCCTATTAGCCATCAGCACCTGGTGTTCCATCTGTCATGGCTGCTTTTGGTAGTCCTTCGAGGTGGATGTTTTGAAAATCTAAGAAGCGTTTCAATCGTCAAGTACCTTCGGGTTTTGTGCCGCAGCAGTCAGCATCTTCGGATTCTGTGCAGCAGTCTATTCCTCCGTATCAGCAGCGCCGTGAGTTTCAAGTGAGTCAGCTGAGACCATGTCTGAGATGTGATGGTAGCCATCCCGGTGTTCCCTATTCCTTGCCGATGGTTTGCTATCGCTGTGATCAGTCGGGTCACGTTGTTCGAGATTGCCTGATGAAGTTAGTTCCGACGCAGTTCTCGCAGGTCACCCAGTCGTAGCAGTCGCAATTTCGCCTTCCTGCACCACCTCAGCCTCAACCGTTGTTTTTGCAAGTTCCTACTTCTTCCCAGCAATCTTCTGCAGCCTCTAGCCGGAAACCGAGCCGGATCACGCATATCACTCGTGCAGAAGCAATTGCATCCAATCTCGTAGAAGGTACAATTTTGATTTTTGGTCATCCTACTCGTGTGCTATTCGATTCAGGTGCCACTCATTCATTTATTTTCAAGGATTTTCTTGCTCATCTCGAGGAGTCGGTGACCGAGTCACCTTGTAATTCTTCTTCTCCTTTCCTTCTTCTTCCTCTTCTCTTCCATTCTTCTTCTCCTTCATCTTCCTTTTCGTTCGGGGAATGATTGAGCCCTAGACTCCGTCCCCTCCCTCTCCCATTTCTTTCTCTTCTTCTTCATCTTCTCTTCTCCTCTTCTTCTTCTTCCTCTCTTCTCCTCCTTCTCTGATGCTGTAGGAAATGATGGGGTCGCCGGTGGTGCTAGATTGGTAAGGCGCAGGGTGTGCCGGACACAGGGCGTGAGGGCGCGCCGAGTAGAGCGGAGCAAGATGCACTGGGTTGCAAGGGCATGAGTGTGTCGGGATAGAATGACACTGAGTGTACCGGGGAGCAAGGGCATGGAAGTGTGCTGGGTGAGGAGCACGGGTAGTGTGCCGGGATAAATGGGGGTACGACTATGCCATTGGAAGGGGGCACGAGTGTGCCAGAGAGGGAAACACTCAGGTGTGCCAGGTGAAACTAGTAGGGGGCGTGCCGGGGAGAGACAGCCGTAAGTGTGCCGGGCCAGTGCGACTGGGGTGTACTGGGGAAGGCCACCTCGAGTGTGCTGGGCAAAGGCGACTAGGGAGTGTGCTATGTAGAGGCCTTAGGGTGGCATACCGGCGAAGGGCACCTGGTAGTGTGCTGGCGAGACTGCCAAGGGGCGTGCCGATGAAGGGCACATAGGACTGTGTCGGTGAAGGCCGCAGGCGGCGTACCGAGCAAGGGCACCCAGGGCTATGCTGGTGAAGGCCGCAGGGGGCGTGTCGGGGAAGGGCGACCAGGGCTGTGCCGGTGAGGGCCGCAGGGGGCGTGCCGGGGAAGCCCAATCTGGTGTGCTGTCGAAGGGGGAAACGAGCACTTCTTCAGCCGAGGACTTCCGGTGTTTGTCCCTTGGGGCCCACCATCTCTTTGTTGGGGCCATCACTCCTTGTGGGATCGCACCCGTGTTTCCCCTTACGCCTCTTGCCTAGGGGAAACTCTATCGAAATTTTGCCAGAAATTATTGGGATCTTATTTATTTCAATCGTAGCATAGCCCCTTCATAATTTTCTTCCCTTTTTCTTTGCTCGTTCTGACTTTGGATTTGTTCTATTTTGCAGATAGATGGATGCTCGCAGTGGTTCCTCTGCTCCTGCTGCTATTAGTGCCACGTCTGCTCCTCTGCCTATGGTACCGACAGCCACGTGGCTGAACGTTGAAGATTTAGACTTGTAGCATGCGGAGATTACTGCACTGGCCGAGTCGTCAACTTTCGATACTGAGACCATGGACTTCAGGAGGCCGATTCTACCAATATCCAGTACGTGGAAGAGATATTAATCCAAAGATCCAACTCACGCAAGGATTCTACCTTTCCAATAAGCGTAACCTATCGTTCCGGTAACACCTTTTCATATACCAGATATAGGAATGGAATGTAACACCTAGGACAAGACTACCCTAGACTCAATCCGTGCTCTGATACCAATTTGATGGGGGATGAATGCACTCGGATATCAAATTGATGCAGGATGGGATGTGAACCTGGGACTCTAAGTGATGACGTGACTAACTAGACAATGCGACTAGCAATGACGTGCACTTTGAATACACCACGACTCGATACCAAGAGCTCTAGAAGAGGAATATGCCCTCAACAAGAGGAACAAGCTCGTGATTCATCCCAAGCAAGGAAAATGCATGGATCCGTGTGGTTGAGAAACTAGCACAGAGTCAAGGGTGGTCAACACAAACTTCCATGCTCGGATCAAGTCACGGGATGGTCACGCTCACTCACTCATAGCGATGATTGAATTTGAGCGAGTTAGATTTCCTACCTCACGCAAGTAGTGGCTTTCAAACGCATACGGGATAAGCAGATGCAAAGAGGAGGAGCCAAAACGTACCTCCACACTAGGGGCATGGGGAAGACTCCCGACCAAGACACGTAACTTCTGGTATAAGTAAATGACAGATAATTACATAACCAAATTTATTGTGCACTCCATGCAGGGAGATAAAAGGCTACATACTGAATCCGGGAGCACCGAGCTTGGTTTGATGGGCAGCAAGCCGAAGGGCTATTAAGGACAAAGGTGAGCTACTGCTCTAGCTCGGTACTTTTTAGATCTATAGGATAGCAAGTGATTACGGCCAATGGGATGGTGGCCTTTGGGTGCCTTTTGATTGCGACAGTTGGCAAGGATGTTGGCGAGGTGTCCCCTTATAATCTGTGGGAGTGGCGGCCGCTGGATCTGAGCCGATGTGCTGACGAGAGATCTAGAACAGAGATCTATCCTGTAGCCCTGCAACTAGTCAGATCTACACGACCCGGTGAAAATGGTCACTACAGGCAGATCCAAAGTCAGATCGGAGTGAACTAGCTCCACTGCAAAGGGAGGTTGAACGTCTACAAATTAAAGGAATTTCAGAACCATCCACAGTACCTATTCTCCAGGGAAAACACTACAACAAGGACTTCATGCTAGCAGGATGTGCAAAGTTGTCACGCCCCGAGCCAGCGGAAGATAGAACCCGGATGTGGCGTGACGATGTCTATTATCAATCATGTCAATCATTGCATAACCACTCTTTTGAAATCTCCAGGCATATAACGGATTAGGACCACGTCGTTACATACTATAACGGACCGGGGCAGGACCGCTATAATCAACAGAAGTCATGAAAATCCACGGACAATCGGGACTATAACGCACCCGGGTAGGCGCGCTATAGGACTATAACGCACAGGGGTAGGGGTGTTAAAGTCAACAGGCACACAACACAATAGACAGGGGCTATAATGCACCAAGGGTGCGGTGATATAGCAGTATAATGTACCTCCCATGGCCCGTTATGCTCACTAGAACGATCAGAATCCACAGTTAAATAGGGGATATAATGCACTTAAATAGGGCGTTATAGAGATATAATGCATAGGGACAGGGGCGTTAAAGGCAACAGACGCCCAACACAACAGACATGGGCTATAACGCACGAGAACAGGGGCGTTAAAGGCACCCGAACTTGGAAATCCATAGAAAACTCACAGTTTCATGCATGATATAACGCACCCATACCGGAGCGTTAGAGGAATATAACGGACCTAGAGGAGTCTGTCACAAGGGGAAATAACGCACCTAAATAGGTGCGCCAAACGACTATAACGCACCAGGGAAGGCGCGTTAAATCGTCTGGGTTTCAAGGTTCCAGAGTTTGAAACCGAACCTCCTCCCGATCGACCGAAATCGACGGGGGACGTAGGGAAAAGTATTTCTAAACTATCCTACCATGCCATGATAACATTTAATACCTACGCATGCCACCAAAATTGAAAGACGATACCCATGGAGATGATTTCATACAATATGGACTAAAAATAGACTAAACAGGAATATGCACGAAAAATGAGAAAAAGGGCATCGGACCACGACAAATGTGGTACCGGCGGTGTCCTAACGAGGCAAGGAATCCATCCCCCTACCTAGATTACGATGAAAACGGTGACTCGATGCCGATCTGGCGAGAGGGTGACACGCCATCTCCTAGCCCGACTCTGCTCCACGCTCCGCGGATCGAGGGAAGATGGGCGTCAACGCGATCCTCATGACGCGACCAATCCAACAGTACCTCCCTTGCTTCGATCAGCGACCGTCTGGACCAGAAATCGAGAGAGGAACGCAAATTGAGAAATTAGCCTAAAATCATCGAAAATGAGATTTGCACAGAAAATGATGAAGATGGCGACGGATGGCGACGCATGAGGCGTCAACGGATTCCTGGCGAGACGAGGAGTCCGTTCCCCTACCTCTTGCGCGGCGAAGATCGCGAATCGGTGCAGATCGGGCGACGGGGTCAACATAAAGTTGAAGTTGACTAGAGCCTTCCTTCTCCTGGCGTGACTTTGACGACTGTGGTCAGCTCTCGCTTGTTCTTCAGATTGCTTTAGAGCCCTCGGGATCACTATTCACATTTATCTTCTTCTGAGCACTATAGGTCTATTGTCTTCTAGTGAGCACGTCTCTTTCTCCTCCAGTACATAACGTATTCTATTCTTTTTCACCTTTAACGTCCCTCTCACTTGTTACCAATGTGAAGTTATTTGTTACTCCAGTTGAGCATTTGTCTACTCACGTAATTGTCACCACTAAAGTCCAAAAGACGTCACCCTTACTCCTACACTGCCTGAAAGCCACGCGTCAGGCTTGTCTCTATTGAGCCCTATTTGTCACCGTTAGCAGGGTATTATTTACACTTGCTAATGCATTGTCACATGTGTAGACACATTTGTTGCCCTTAACCTCCCATTGGTCCATGTGGAAAGTGGGACACGTCGGCCACGCGTGGGTGTTGTTCGTGTAATGACCCATGATCCGAATACCAGGAAGACCCGATACTATTCAAATCCTGGCCCGTCGCCCACGAGCTAGAGGGCTCGGAAGGACTAAAAGGATAGGTGTGGTGTACATAGAAATAGAAAATAAAGCAGGACAATCCAGTAATTAACATAAATAAACAACTAACTACAATAAAGTCCAGTCCAACAAAAGTCCAGTCTAAAGCAGTAAAATATACCAAATGCCAAGTGAACACTCGGCCCGACGAGCTGGCAGCTAAGGACCTCCACACAGTACCCTTGAACCATGAGGAAGAATCGCGACACCTGAAAATCAGGGGTGAGCCTCCTATCACTGGCTCAGTAGGGGTCCCGTGGAACCCCAACCAAAAATAACGACGGCACAGAAAGCAGCAACTATAGCCAAAACATCAACAAGAAGAAGAACAGTAAATACGGTGGCAGGTAAAATCTCGGCTCCACAGCTACTCCTATTGTATCGGAATGAAACCCAACACCCCGATCCCACGATCGGGGGACTACCAGAACGTGGATCACCCTAGTCACACTACTCGAAAAATGTGACGACACCTCTATCATGGAGGCCTGTGCTTACACGTGAAGGCCCACTCCGAAACCATGCTATCCAAAACACGGGCACGACCTCACTATCATGGACTCTACGCTGGCTAGGGAAACCCTCGGTGACACTCACCGAAAACCCTAGATCTTGGCTCGGGAAAACACCCGAACCACAGAAGAAACCCCATCTCACAGATGGGAAATGAAAACCTGCAACCCGACAACTTACGTCACGTGACGGGAGTACCACCCACCAGAAGCAAGGCCGAATGCGTCCATTGACGACTTAGTCCGTAGCCTCAGGTGTCTGCCTACAACGCCCCAGGCAGCGACTAAGACACCGTAAAGTAACCAGGAACACAGAATAAGGACTAGCTGAGGTCACACTCATCAGCGCGGGTCCGCCGCCCTCAGCCAAGTGTGCACACACAGACCATACGCCCTAGGTCTGACCCTCTAGCTTGTTCTTCCCCCAAAACCCGAACTCAATTGCGCGTGGGGGCCCAATGGTAACCAGCCTAAAAATCGTCTCTCTGAAGTAAGCCGCTCCACCACTCCCGGGTGGGTCAGCACACACGTGCCGTAAGATGGCTACTACTAGTAGGGGCTCACTAAATGTGAACGAAAAAGCCACACATGCACCCAGCGGGAGTAACACGGAGAAACAGGTGGCCCAAGGCCACCAGACTCTAGACAGCCCACTAGACCTAATAACTCAATGGTCCTTGAGTCACAAGACTCGGGTCAAGACCGTCGTATGTAACGGCACAATGCCGTCAATCTGGACTAATCCCTAGGTCTGAAACCACGGTAACACGGAACCTTCGGACACCCACAAACACG
Organism: Amorphophallus titanum; assembly: GCA_024336825.1. Taxonomy (NCBI): domain Eukaryota; kingdom Viridiplantae; phylum Streptophyta; class Magnoliopsida; order Alismatales; family Araceae; genus Amorphophallus; species Amorphophallus titanum. The sequence continues at coordinate 43,444 of JANBPO010006124.1, forward strand.
GTCACTTTCCCCACGGGGTGTCTCAGACACTCAGGGGGCCAAAGGTCAACCACTGGGTCACAACTAGGTCAACCGGAGACCAACATAATGTAAAATTGACACGGCGAGCACGATAAACCACCTAGCGGTCCTCTCTGGACTGTTAGGGAGCCTAGCTGTCTACCCCTAGACAGCTAAGGCCAACCTAGTGGTCCAGCCAGCACCGCTACGCCCCCGAAACTCACAAACCCCTAGTGGTCACTCCCGGACCGCCAGGGAGGGTGGCGGTCCTCGGCCTGACCGCTAGGCGTAGCCTAGTGGTCATTTGTAAGGCCGCTACCCCACTGACCTCAAACGACTCCAAACAGAAAAAATGATCCCCCCCGGACCGCATGACATTGCCTAGCGGTCTCCACCCGACTGCTAAGCTCGCCTGGCGGTCCATCACGTGACCGCAAGGCTCGAACCGGCATAGGTGTTGATACCCATTTTTGCCCTTGAGTTGAGTTATTTCTTCTTACTTTCATTTTTCAATGCCTCGAGTTGTCCATTACTCATTGGGTCCTTTTCAGGTAGTTCTTGGGCTGATGTTATAGGTATTTTCTCCCTGACTGGGCTTGCACTCGAGATTTCCTTGGATTTGGGCTGAATGGGCCTTGGTTTCACTTGGTCTTCAGGGTAAATGGGCTTATTTATCCCATTCTGTTAAATTCCACTGCCTAGCCTAACCGCGGTCTGGAGATAGACTGTATAGGATGTTGGGCAGTCATTTTGAAGACCGTTTATGTCGCTCAGAGTCCTACACCGATTTATCTCTAGATTAATTGGATATTTATCATGTTTCTAATTTTCCACCGATAACCTAATACACAGTCTTGCATTAGGCCCTTTATTCAAGTTGGGTGGTCTCTAGAAGACCGTTTAGTGGCCAGAGTCCTAAATGGGTCACTCTTCCTGATACATATCCATTTTATCTCTTCTTTATATATTTTCCATCGACACCCTATACACGGTCTCACAATGGACCATGTGCATGTGTGAGCAGTCCATCGATCGACCGCATTAAAGACTGAGATCCTTGATCTAGTTGGTTTTTCTCTTTCTACCCATGGTTAAACTAGTGGATTGTTCCACCTTTTGCACCGCAGATTCTCAGCCAAATCGGGTGTCGTTTGATCCTGATGAAAGCTGGAAATGTTATCTTCGATTTTCCCAGAAGAATCTAGGCCTAATTCTCACTGGAAATCCCTAAATTTGGGGTGGACTTTCAAGGGTCTATAAATAGCACCCTTAGCCCAAGCTCTCTGGGGGGGGAGATCGAGAGTCTGCGTCGAAGTGTTGCCAGATTCTTGAGCGAGTTCCAGCCACAGAGGAAGGCTTTCCACATCCATTAAGCCTTCGGTTCAGGGAGTAGTCTATGTTTTAGTGTTTTTGGTCTAGGCATTTCCACCGTTTGCTCATCATTGCATGTTCATTTCCCTTTATTTTTCCCTACATTTTTCACTGGCATCCACATTCTTTCTCCTTCCTACTATTTTTCCACACCCATAGGGGTTAAAAACCCAACCCCCTAGATATCCCCCATTCCATTTATGTGTTTAGTTTTCCATCCATTTGCATAGATATTACACTTCCTAAACTAATTTGGGTTGTGTTTTTCTGGTCATTACCGTAGGGTTCCGTAGATTATACGGGAGAAAAACCCACACGGAAAGTAAAACTCAACTCGGGAGCTACAAAAGCGAACCGGAACTCTCCTAAAAGGATCCGAACAACCTAATAAAGATCTGCCAAGACCCAATAAATATCCGGCAAAGATCCGAGGTGTTACATTCCTCCCCTCCTTTAAGAAATTTCATCCTCAAAATTTAAGGACAGACAAGGGTAAGGCAGGGAAGAACAACCCAACAACTACTACACAAGGCACGAGAGACAGAGCTCAGAGGAACAACGTCAGATCATTATCACAAGGACACGCTTGGGAGCGGGCACGACACTAGTGAACGCAGGTCTGACTCCTCCGAAACAAGGCAACGTCGCTTATGTCTCACAGGAAAAGAGACACGACTGCCAGAACAACAGACATCAAAGAAACGGAACAACAGAAACGACAGGCACACAAAGTATCAGCTTACACAAGGGAACATAGTCCTCTCAGCTGACAGCCTGACAACACCACTGGTTCCGGTGCCAAAGGTGATAGGGAACACCTGGCACATAGGACACCAATGACAAATACACGGAAAGAACGGCAGCAAAACAACAGCACTGGACCATGAGCAGAATCGAGTCAGTCCTCAGCTGGATAACACGTCTGATCGCGTCACAAGCTAATCTCACCAGGAAAGGAGAGTACAGCAACGCTAACTAACAAGACAATGGTCCATGACAGAGATACAAAACCATGCAAAAATAGCACGGCAACACCTGCAGGATCCCGGCTCTAAACAGCATGCAGAACCGCTGAACTCATCTGCAAGTAGGGTCACATCAAGGCATAACAGCAGCCAGATACACGACTACAGGGAACGAGTCATGCATCAGACCACTCACCAAGGAAGACCCACAACACGAGAAAGAGACACAAATGACAATCACAGGGAATGCTTCTCAAGGACTGCAGACACGTCTCGAGAGCACAACACCCACGAGAAGAGATGCAAAGTAGAGGGTACTCAATCAGCAGAAAAGCCGACAAATTTCTCAACACTCGCAAATGCTAATGCTAACACCAGAAAATTACCAGCAGGAGCACGGCAACAGACGACATCAAGGTACAGGAAGCCAAGACAAAGTCACATCGAGAAGAAGCAAAATCTCTTGACCAGCGAGAATCTCACCATAACGATCCTCGACCAGTGGGTAGCCAACCCACATGCTTTCGCTACGCACTCTTAACAACGCACATAGGCATCAGGAATGACCTCGGCAATCGCATCTCAGGAGCCGAAGAAGGTTCTGGTATGCCACCACTTTAGTACCGTCGGGGTGGTCTATTAAAGAGGAAGAGAAGAGAGAAGAAAAAAAGAGATCCGATTAGCATCCGGTACCCTGAAAAGGTCGCAACAATGAAGGACGAAGATAAAAGAAAGGTGAAGCATTAATATCGTGAGGGCTAGTGTACAACCGAAGTGTTATCGGCCAGTAGCTCAAGGAGGGCTATTGGTCCCAGCGTGCAGCTTCCTGAACCAGCCAGCATATGTCCTCGATCTTTTGACAACAGTCAGCGAGGACGGCCAGATCTGCGTGCTTCTTGAAGGCGAGGTGGCAATAAAAGTTGAAGTGGTCCATGCCCCACCCGTCGGCATAATAATACGAGACCTGCAGGTGCTTGTCCGGGATGGCGGCCGTTGGGTCGTCAATTTTCATCCCGTGTACCCGAAGAAGGATGTATAACCATGTGGTGTCCTTTTAATTTTCGGACCTCCGCTCCTCCCTCCTGATGAATGTGTGGTACTGGCATATTGGGTCCATCTTCGGATGCTAGCTTCTTGCAGGGGTGCCTTCTTCTTCTATGGGGAGCGGGTAATTGACGAGCTTCAGGCGGTCACCCCTGATGCGACAGAGGTCCCTCGGGGTCTTCTTAAAGTCATCCTTTGCCACCGGAGGTAGCTTGACTTGCGGTGCCAGTTTAGCCTCTCGAGCTTCTCGACGCGCAGCCAGACACGCCGCCACCTCCTTATCTTTGCCATGTCTCAACTGAAGCAGGTGCTCCAGGTCGATATCGATCATAGGCACCGATTGTTTACTCAGGAATTTTCTTTCGGCCCCGTCCCAACAATCGGTCTTGCACAACCGATAGAAGCTTGTTCACACATTCCACCACTTTCTATAGTCCGTTGTCACTCGTGGAACTCGTCCAGGTGCCGGCACCCTGAATGCAGCACTGTCAACTCTATGGAAGAAGTCCCACCAGGTGCGAGCGTGCTCGGCGGTTAGACTTCCCCGAAGACCTCACACGGGCAGGCCGAATTGTGCACCGTATACTGGGATATGTTGATCATATCCAAAGTTCCACCCAAAGCGGAAAGGGTAGTATGGCTCCAGCAATAGAGTGTCCCCCTTCTTGAAGACCAACACACTTGGGCAGATGAATAATGCCCTGTCTCAGAGCTCCAGCTCTAACAAAGGGTGAACCACAGTCTGCTGGCTTATTGGGTGGACATATCTCTCCACCTGGTCATCTCGGCACTCTCTCTTGTTATTTGCCAGGGGACTTTAGTAAAAATCGTAGTTTTTGGAGCTTGTAGGGATCACCGAAAAATGGCAACCATTCTTAGCCTAATTAGTGTCAAAACGACCGCTGGGATGTCAGGATCCCATTCTCATAAGTTTTGTGTCGATCGGTTGTCATTTGGGGCCGGTAGGAGTTCGGGAACCCCGGTGACTCATTTAGGGTCAATTCATCGAAATCGCCCCGATCTCGTGTTTTAATGTGTGCATGTACCGTTTTTCTACCCCAGGTGTGTTGTATGGTCATGTACGTCTATTTCCCCTACGCTTCGGTGTGAATGGGGCGTGCAATGGGCCGATTCGACCGTTCCCCTGTTTTGCTTGCCGATTTTATGTAACGGTCATTCCAGTGACCGTCACACCGTGTAACGGTCCCACGATACCGTTACATTCCATTGGTTGTTTCACGCTCTTCGAGGCTGGGTTGGTGTGACGGAGCAGCATAGGACCGTCACATGGCTATAACATGCCTATGGTGGTGCGTTACGTTCTGGGTGTGATGGACCAATATAGGAGCGTCACATCTGTAACGCCCCTATGGTGGTGTGTTACGTACTGGTTGTTTCCGAGGGCTGCGGCTGTCAGTCCCCCAAAGATCGTGTCTGCCTCAAAGATCATGTCGATCAGTTAGCCCTGACGGACCTCTCCTTGTGCGTCAGGTTGTGTAACGCCCCTGGCCTGGTGCGTTACATGGTTCGTGCAAGGCTTTTAGGCCCGTTGGCCTTGACGCCCCTATCTTGGTGCGTTAGGTGGTGTAGCGTGCCTATCTTGGTGCTTTACGTGGTCCGAGTTGTAGCTTTAGGCCTGTTTGCCCTGACACCCCTACCCTGGTGTGTCAGAGTAGGTAAAGCGCCTATAGTGGTGCGTTACGATCTTGTTGTTGGCCGTCATGGCCATTGTTCTGTTCTCTGTGTCTGTTTGTCTTAGGTTGTGCTCTAGGGCGGTGTCTGTGTGTCGGTAGTTTTTGGATCGGTCGGTTCAGGTGACTGGGTGTGGTCATTCCCCTGACTGTGACAGTTCCCTAAGGAGTTGATCTAGACCTGCCAGTGTCCTTGACTCTGGTCTTGCAGTGACTTTCCTTGACTACTGGGTTCATCAGCGGTTGAGTGATAGTTCGCTCTGCCCAGAGTGTAGTCATTGTCCACTGCTCCGACTTCTGTTTATCTTGGATTGATCTGGTCGTTTGCCCGTGACCTGTAGGTGTCTGTTGACATCCTACGAGGGCAGTGACCATGATGGGATGGCCAGGAGTGCTCGTGCTCTTGGGTGACTTCCCCAGTTCTTGGTAACGGTAATTCGATACTTGTATCGGGTTGTCGGTACCCTGAGCTCTGGGTTGTTACACCTCCAGACTCTCCTCTTAACCTGGTCGAAGAAGGTGAGCCTTTCAAACATGGATATTCTATTCTTTTCTTCCCACTATGGGGGAACTTCAGGGCATTCAGCTTCCAGGCCGTCTTCATATTCATTAGAGTCTACAGATGACGCCCTCTCTCTTGCTTCTTCTTTTTCTTCTTCCTCAGCATCGATGATGTAGAGTTGCCTTTGCTGGCCTAAGGAAGAACTCCCCAAACCATGGATGGAAGTAGTCCCCGACTACTTTGGTCATAGCCTCCCGACTACGCCCTGAAGAGAGAGTGGGGGGCAACAGTCGATCTTGCGTCAACGGCATGTAGGCTAGCCGTGACAACTTAGCAGCTTTGTTCAACCTTCTCAAATGCTGGAAAATATCAGCCTGCCTGGCACAGGCTCTATGAGTAGGTGGGGAGGCCACTAGCATAACCTCCTCCCTCGTTAATGCATCCTTCTTGCCTCCTCTCCTAGGGCCTTCAGCAGTCAGCCTTGCATCTTGTGGGGCTGGGTTGGGGAACCCAAATCTGATTGAACTTTGCTGGTTTAGGGGCCAACTTCCCTTGGCTGTCTTGCTCTGGATTTTCCCTCCGGCTTGCTAACACTTGGAAAGTGTTATGGGTAGGTACTGCCAACACAATGCAGTCCGATAGAGCTTCAGCATTGTGGCAGTTCAGATATACCCAAACGTCATTGATCAGGACAGACTTCCTGAAAATTGAGAATTGGCCCCGGGGAACTGCCACTCTTGCTCTTCTTTGATTCTTCTTCTTCCCTCTAGCCACCCTATTGCCTGCGGGCATAGCTCGATAATCCACGTGGTGGACAAAGCAAGTAGTGGTGCAACGAGGTGAGGTAACACTTCAGGAAACACCTATCTTTAATGGAGTCACGGTCTTGGCCGCGACAGTCTCTTCATCTTCTTCCTTCTCAACCTGCAGTAGGTCGATGAAGGCGACACTAAGAAAGTTTGGGAACCCCACCATGGGTGGCAAAGTCCCGAAGATGGTGGGCACCGCTAGGTACCCATGCTCTGCATGAGCCGCGAGCACTTGGGGGCCAAAAGTCAGTCCAGCAAATCTGCAAGCCATTATGCTTCTTGCAAAATAGAATGAACAAACAATCAATATTTTGGGGAAGGCCCCAGGGCCTTCTACCTTGGCCAAAAGATGAAGGGAGACTCAGACCTTTCCACCCCACTTCCACTCCCATAAACCCCATTCCCCCCCCATTACCTTCAATCTACTGTCCACCAGTTCGCAACCCAGAAGACCTGAAGATTGTAGAGGGAGCAGCATCATCATCCGGGCAATTCTGGAAGTGCAAGAGTTACTGATAGAAGCATCTCCAATTCTTATTCGCATCGGCAGTCGTCTCGTCCTCTTCTGATTTTGTGGCTGTCCGGGGGAAGCGATCTACCCTGACTACGCAGAAGAGGTCCGGCCAGCAACCTGAGGCCGTTTGCAGAAGTTGCCACAGCCAGCCGCCTGAAGATCTGAAGACGGGGCTTGGTTGACACCTTCTACATCGAGTCTTCTTCCTCCTCCAAGAAACAGAGCCCCGTTCGGCCACCAGAGCGATTTCTTCTCCTATTTCTCCTCTAAGTGCGCAGTTCTATCCACCCTCGGACAGAACTGACACACTATCAGTGTTCGAGTTGCTGCGGCCTGCTCTGACATCACCTGGCACCCCTGTGGGTCTTGATTCGAAGAGAGCTCGATGATGGTTCCAACGCCACAAACCGTACCCAAATCGGAGTTCGGGACTACTTGTGGTGATGACATCTTCCAGAAGCTGCGATGCTGTGACAGTTCGTGGCAGAGAACAGAGTCCCTGCTTCCTGCTCCACCGCGCCCGGCGACGGCTTCCCAGGCCCCCGCCAAAATTCCTGCAACTTCCTGGACCAATCCATGAAATTTTGGCACTGGTCTTGCTGGCATCGGAGTTTGGGAGCATCCGGAAGACTTCCTACATCGACAGTTGGTACCCTATTCTAGAGGAGGGATAGATTCGACTCCGTCATCGTGCGAAGCCCTATTCTTCATCTTTCCCCTTCCCGCTTGGCTGGCTGAAGGCCCCTCCTTACGCGGAGGTAGTTTTGGTTGTAATTTCCTTAACTCCCACCCCAAGATCCCCCTCCTGCGTGAGGCGTAGTGTTGTAGTTTGCTTAAATAGGTCGAAGCATCCTCGTCGCGGCGTGGGTAAGCCCCACGCTTCCCCGTGCACCCACGTCTCCTAGCGGGACCGGTTTCTTCAAACCGGTCAAGTAAGTACTCATTTCCCTACACTATTACAAAACTTTTCATTCCATATTAGCTCATAGCTCCGTTGGACGGTGAGAAAGAGAGTCCAAACTCGCAAGTCCCAGACTTCGAGTGATCATCGTGGGGAGTGAGTGTTACCCGTGCCCTCGGCACCGGGTCGGCCACTAGGATAGGACTCGTCATACCCCTTTGGGAGAAAAAGTGGATGTGATTGGCTCTCTAAATTTTTGGCTCTCTCTCTCTCTCCCCCCCTATTTCTCTCCTTTATCCCTCCAAGCTTCTTTTGATAGAATTTAATCTTGCACTATTTTAATTGTTTCCCATAAAAAAAGTCCTTTCAACACCTTCTTTTGTGCTACTTAAAAAAAATATTTTCAACCTTAAAAGTCTAGCCTCCTCGTGAGATCGACCCATATTCTCCACCACACTAAAAATCTTTATTTTATTGTGTGATTATGGAATTTTTGAAATTGAGCGCGTGGTGCTTTTAACGACGAGCTCCGCGTCCCATAACCTTGCCGTCCGTGACCGTGCCTGAGTGATGGGTACTTGTGTTTTCTATTAGGAGCAGGTGTGAGTAGCCTATGTACCGTGGTCGGGTCGGGCGAGGATAGCCTTGTGTGCATAGCATTCGTAGAGCAGAGGCAAGGATAGCCTTGAGCGCAAGTGCCTTGGTTACAACAAGTGTATGTTGTTGACAAGTGCAGTGGCACGTACCCCATGTCGAGGAGTAGGACATGGCTGCACGGTGGCTTCCAATGGTGCGGATCCTAGCCAGTCTAAGGGAGTGGTATGCCTATGTGTCTCTGCCCACTCGAGATGAGAGTGTGGCTACGTACAGGAGTCCCCACATGAGGTGTGGGCTACGTACGAGGGACATGAGAGACAGGGTGCTGGTCAAGGCAACAACGTTATTGTGGCCCTCAGGCTAGGTAGACGATACCGACTACATTGTTGTGGCCCTCGATTGAGGTTGATGTTACCGGCAGCGTTGTTGTGGCCCTCGGGTGAGGTTGACGGTACTAACAATGTTAGCGAGGCCTCCTGGCTATGAGGTAGAGCTGACACGGCGTCGAGGTCGTGGCTCCTTCTTAGGTTCAAACTGAGGTTTTTGATTTGAGGTTTTCAACTTGAGGTCAGGGTACTCTTGTGAAAGAGGTGATGCTGGAGACTGTGTAGTCCTAGCTTGGATCATCCATCAAGGTGGATGGATGTGCACGACTGAGGTGTCATGGATTTTTCTTTAGTATAGCCGTGTTATTCCAATGTTTGAGGGATTGACCTCTATTTGCAGTGTTCATAGAGTAGCTGTGAAAGTTGTTATTCCACTGTAGGCTGAGTTGTGTTTGCCCTCACCGTGTTTTCCTGTCTACGTAGACTAATGTAGCTTTTGTTATTTTGCTGCTAGTCTTATTACCTTTTATATTAATTGTTGTTATTGTGGCTTTTGTTACTATGTTGTGTTGAGGTATGGACCGCACATGCCTTATGCGGTGAGGTCCTAGCCGCCCTTCCCTTGTGCGGCCAGGGTCCAACCGCACATGTGTTATACCGTTGGTGGATGGATGGCTGTGTTGGGCCACCCATCCCCCATGTGTGGCTGAGAGTCAGCTATCTTTCCTTTGTGTGGCCAGAGGTTGACCGCATGTGCCATTTGGGCCAGGAGAAGGATAGTCTATGGATGGCCGTATATCCCCTGGTGCGGCCCCTATTCGACTGCATGTCCCTGAGCGGCCCAGAGTGGACCGTTCAAGGGTACCAGCTTGACTGGTGTTTTGATCTTCACTGATTCGAGTCTCGGGTGCGTGGACCTCGATCTGCGTGTTGACCCATGGTCTGACAGATGCTGGGCATCGTGTCGAGGGCAGGTGTTGTGCTACTGTGTAGTCCTGGGAGGTGTGTTTTTGGCTCGCACGGTGCTGGGACGAGGAGTGTTCCTTGTACTGCCGATTCTGACGTTATTTTCTGTAGTTTGAGAGTATACTCCTTCAGAGACACTCCACTAGTCATAGCCTTCGGTACGCGTGAACTGTCCCACCAGGGAGTGGTGGAGGGGCTATCATGAGGATAGTTTTTAGACTAGTTTTTGTCGGGCCCCACGTATAGCAACTAGAATCCGGCTGAGGGAAAAACTAGTTAGAGGCCAGACCTAGTGTGTACGGTCTGTGTGTGCATACGTGGTTGGGGGCAGTTGGACACGCGCGATGGGCACGACCCTAGCTAGTCACTCGCTTTATGGTTACTTGAGTGTGTCTAAGTCTCACGCCCGGGGCGTGATAGCTAGACACTTGTGACATGGTGTAAGACATCAGTGGACACATCCGGTCATTCTTCTAGTGGGAGGAGCTCCTATTCTAGACAGGGAGTGATAGACTGTCAGTTTCAGTGACCTTGACCTTGAGTTTTGGTCATGTTGACTGGTGAGTTCTGGTTGTTTCATCGTCGCATATGTGAGTGGTTTTCACACCGTGAGACTGATGTTGTAGTTGTAGGGCTTTACCTTGTAGTACTCGCTTAACTGCTAGCGTAGCAGTTTTTCTGTGTTGGCGAGGTGGGGTTCGATTGATCCCTACTAAGTTTTGTTTTAAGACTCATTCCCTACGTGGTTTCACCGTGTTTCAGACGAGGCACGACTTCAGAGGAGTGCACCTGTGGCTCAACGTGGTTCAGGTGCCCAGCGTTAGTTGCCAGTGATTTGTACCGCGGTATGTCTCATGTAGCTGTACTTTTCTTTCTGTCTCTGTACACTCGTCGGACCGATGTGGTGGTCATACCAGAGACCGTCACATGCTCTGACGGTCCTACGATAGACCGTCACATGCCTTTAAGCGTGTGGGTCAGTTCGTGGCTGTGGAGTGTGACGGCTCACTACTGGGGTGTCACAGTCCTCTAGCGCACCCTTGTTGGTGTGTCATAGCCTTATCATTCCTCGATGTTCGTGTCAATCGATTTGCTCTGACGGCCTTGCCTTAGACCGTTAGGGTGCTGTAACGTGCCTTCTATAGGCCGTCATAGCGTTTGACCAAGGTTTGACTTGTTAAGTCGGTTGGCTTTAATGGTCCTTCCCCTGTGCGTCATAGTCGTGTAACGTGCCTCTCTTAGGTCGTTACATGTTTATCTGTCTTAGGTTCCATAGTAGGGAGGTGTCTATGATGGCTCATTCCCCGACCGTCACTTCCGTGTGGCGCGTCTTTATTAGACCGCCACAGTCTTGTCTCCTCTAGAGTGTAACGGCTCATCCTTAGACCGTCACCTCCGTGTAGCGGTCTAAAGGTGGAGTGTTACAGCCCTAGAGTCCTGCTTTTCATCGTTCCGATTTCTGATTATCTTGGCTTGTCATTGTGGTCTGCTCACTTTCCCGTGGGTGCCTCCTGACATCCTATGAGGGCTAAGACTATGTTATAAGGCAGCCAGGAGTCTTCTTGCTTGTAGTAGGATTCTCTTTCCTACTGTTAAGTCATCATTGTCTGGTTCCGGTCATCCTGGGGTCACCCAGTGGTTGACAGGTAACCTTGTGTGTCTCGACGCTTTTGTCCAGTTCGAGACATGGTTCGGGCTGTAGTGAGGTATCGCCTTACCTCGGTCTACATGTCCAGATGTGCTGAGGGTCCTCAGTGTTCCCTCAGGTCTTCGCGTGTCGTTTTCTCCGACAGTGCCATTTTCTCTGGCTTAGGATTAGACCGATTGGCAGCTTGTCCCACTGTGTACGACGATCTTGACTTAGAGTCATGAGACTCAGGGATCGTTGTAGTTTCAGGTCTAATTGCCTTATCCTGAGTCTGTCGGCAGTTTCCTATACTGCCATGGGTGCTTTGTAGTATGGGTGACTATGCATGATTAGCATGTCTGTACTTCAGCACTCGTATTTTGGAGTCAGTGTTTCGTGAGCCTTCACTAGTCGTAGCCTTACGTCACGTTGCGGCGTGACGTCTCTTGTAGCGGGACACCTTCCCGATATACGGTTCTTAAGCTAGTTCCGTGGGCCCCCGGTCCAACCATAGCGTCCAGCGGAGGGGGAATACACGCAGATCGACCTGCGCGATCAGATCTCGGGGATCTGAAAATGGTTTCAAGGAAGAATTCAACACTTAGCACAGTCAATAGAATATAAAGGCACAGTCAGAAGGCTAATTTATTTTTGCCGAAGTTCCGTTGGCTTATCTTTCGGCTAATTGAGCCAATTCTCGGGGTCATCAGACAAACCTTCGTATTTATCGGCCACTCCGGCCATGTTGCAGGTGAAAATCTGCATGCATTTTCTCTGTCTATGAACCCTCCTCTTTGGATGTCCTGGGACAATTAACCTCTCAAATATGGAGATTCTTCTTGTCTCCCTCTGCCGGGGAGTAGTTTCATCAGCTTCAAATCTCAAGCCGTCTTCATGTCTATTGTCTTCAACTGACGACGTCATTCCTCTTTCTTCTTTCTCTTCGATTGCCATTGGTGGACAGTCATCTTCCTTTGCCATGGCTGCCTGCAACAGTCGTTGTTGGCCCAATGAGGGGTTGCCCACACCCCTGAAATAGTTTCTGACCATACTTATCATTTCTTCTTGCCCTAGTCCCTGATGCAGGACAGGGGAGAGTTGTCGACCTCCCACTGGAGGGATGTAAGCTAGTCGGGATCTTCCGGCAGGTTGAGAAAATCTTCTCCCTGCTACGGGGACATCAGCTTGTCGGGCACATGCCCTGAAACTCGCGTGGCGTGTAGGATCCGTGACGATCTCTTCTTTCCTCGGGGCCAACCCCCTCTCTTTCTCCTTCCCTGCTTCGGTGGGCTTGGAGTAGTAGTAGATAGGTGCCTCTTGGCAAGCAGATTGGATCCTTTAAGGGACCTAGGCTTGTTTAAACTTCTCTGGCCTTGGGGCCAGCTCTTTTCGGCCTCGGCAACCTTCTTCTTCTTTCTCAGCTCTCCTCCCAGAAAGAGCGTGGAAGGAATTACGGGTTGGCACAGCAGCGACCACCCGGTCTGGAATTGCTTGAGCATCCTGTCTATCCAGGAATATACGGACTCCCCCGATCAACACAGACTTCCCGGACATTGATAGTTGTCCGGTAGTAGGGGCAACAGCTCTTCTGCGAGAGTTCCCTTGACGGTGAGCCCCAGGCTTGTGGTTATAGGCAGGGCAAGCCCCCTGAGCTACATGGTGCACCATGCAGCTTGACAGTTGAGTCTGACCTATTGTCAGACTTCTGCGACTTCGGGCATTGTGGGCCCTAGGCTTCTTATCAGCTTGTTCTCCGGTCAGCTCTGGAACCTCGATCTTCAGCATGTCGACGAAGGCTACCCCCAAGAAATTATTCATATTTTATGTTTTTTTTATTATTTATCTCTTTTGTGAGTGTATTATTATTATTATTATTTGTTGCATTTGGGGCACGTATGGAAAGACGAGCCAAAAAGGGGCTGCGCAGGCTGGGCACAAGGTCAGTGCACGTGAGGGCTAAGGTCAGTACATGTTTGCCCTGGTTAGTATGAGGTCGGTGCAAGTTTGGTTGGGCCAAAGAGGAGGTTGGTGCAGGTTCAGAACAAAGGTTGGACAGGATCAGTGCATGTTTGGGCTGAGAAGGGCATGGTCGGTGCAAGTTTTGTTGGGTCAATGGGCAAGGTCGGTGCAATGCTTGAATGGGCTAGGGCAAGGTCGGTGCAATGTTTGCCTGGGCCAGCATGAGGTCGGTGCAGTGTTTGCCTGGGCCAGGGCAAGGTCGGTGCAGGCTCAAAACAAGGTTAGTGCATGTTCAGGCCACAACGGGGCAAGGTCGGTGCAACGCATGCCCAGGCTATCATGAGGTCGGTGTTCAGGCCACAACGGGGCAAGGTCGATGCAACGCGTGCCCAGGCTATCATGAGGTCGGTGCAGGCTCAAAACAAGGTCAGTGCATGTTCAGGCCACAACGGGGCAAGGTCGGTGCAATGCGTGCCCAGGCTAGCATGAGGTCGGTGCAGGCTCAAAACAAGGTCAGTGCATGTTCAGGCCACAACAGGGTAAGGTCGGTGCGATGCGTGCCCAGGCTAGCATGTGGTCGGTGCAGCAAAGGCTGAAGTCTGTGCATGCTAGGGCTGAGGTCTGTGCTAGTTTGAGGTAAGGTCTATGCTAGTTCGAGGTAGGGTCTGTGCTAGTGCAGCTAAGGTCGATGCTAGTTCGAGCAAGGTCTGTGCTAGTCTGAGGTAAGGTTGATGCTAGTTTGAGCCAAGGTCTGTGCTAGTCTGACTAAGGTCTGTGCTCGTTTGAGTGAGGTCTATGCTAGTTTGGGTTGGGGTCAGTGTTAGTTGGGGTAAGGTCTATGCTAGTTTGAGTGAGGTCTATGCTAGTTTGGGTTGGGGTCAGTGTTAGTTGGGGTGAGGTCTATGCTAGTTTGAGTGAGGTCTATGCTAGTTTGGGTTGGGGTGTGGATGCACTTCATTGGGTTAGATTGATTCGTTCGTTTGTTGCTTTTGTTGAGTGCGTGGGCGTGCCAGTCACCGAGGTGACGATTTATTCGGACTCTGAAGAACCCATGGTGCGCTCGATCTGACTCCGTCAGATGATTGTGTGGTTCGGGTCGGGACCCAATCCCGCCATGCCATAAAGCAAGCCCTTGGCCGCCCACCCCCCTAGAAGGCAAGGGCGATGGCCGCTCTCAGCCCCTTGGAGGCCACATAGGTTGTCGCCCTCCACTCCAAGAAGGCCATTACCTTTGCTGCCCAACTCGCTAGAAGGCCCAACTACTGGCCGCCCTCACCCATCTGAAAGGCCATTGGAAGGCCACTCTGCCGGCTGCCTACCCCCTGGTAGAAGTCAAGTACCCTGGCCACCTTCTGGCAACTGCTGGTCAAAGAACGTAAGCAGTTCTCCCACCACGCCCGACACTAGTCTTCCTTGTCACCCACGATCGATCCCACGACCCATCCGAGACTTGTAGATGGGGCTTCAGAGTACAAAACTCCTCGATGGATGACATAGTGAGGGGTTGGCAAGGTGAGTGGGGAGGGGCTGGTGTTGAGGGAATTGATCTCTCTGGTCTCCGGACGGTCGGAGTGCTCAAGAGGGACAGTCTCACTTGTCTTCCATTGCTGTGTTGCAGGTTGGACGAAAGTGGTGGAGAGATCCTCCAGCAAGGGAGCAGTTAGAGCTTGGAGTAACCCTCTGAAGCATGAATGCTACTCCTCACCTTCCCCAAACCACTGTTGGTCGGCCGAGTGCTCGGGCCACCCTTCCGGGTTTGATCCATCTGTCTCATTGTTCCCTGTTTCATCTTGCAATCCCCTTCCCTATTTGCATTCATATCATATTATTATTGCCTAGAATCCTATGAAGAGGTTACCCTTTAAACAAATAGGAAGGCAAGTGGTCGAAAGTCTCGACCATCCCCCCTTCCCACCACCCCCAAGGTAATCATGTTGCCATATTCCATCTCTCACTGTTTATTAGAATCGTTACTACACTGCATGAGACTAATGGCCTTCTTTTGTTTGTTTCTGTGAGCCTTCATGACTATTTGCAGGATTTTGGCATTTTGGGACGTAGCAGGACTCTCCACCCTTGGCCGACTGAGGATGGAGAAGTTAGGACCCTACGTTCTCCCCACTCAAGGCACTCCCCAAGTGATCACTCTACTCCTGTGAGGTTTAGGTAAACACCTTTGGTGATCAAATTATTGTATATGTACTAACCCCTTGTGTTGGAGGAGCGTGGACGTGAGCCACGCTGGGAGGGAGAGGAGTGTAGGAAGGAGGGTTCATCCGAGCTCTCATCACTTTTAATCCACTTTCCCTGCCACTTCCCCCGATGCCTTCAGATTCCCCTCCAACCACACAATTAGCCTCCACATCGTCCTCCGCCAAGCCTTCTATTAATCATCCCCCTATTTCCAAACCAGTTAACCCTTCACCATCACCACCACTTAAACTCTCCACTATCCCTATAAGCTCAAAGCCCCCCATCAACCCTTCGTCTCTTCCACAACCAACTAGCTCTTCTTCTCTTCCGCTTCAACCCCTAACTACCTTTTCAAACCCAAAGCCAACCACTTCTATTCCACTACTTAACCCTTCGCCTAAACCCGTGGCTGACTCTGAGCAGGGTCCATCCCCTTTTGCACTTGAGCTAACCCCATCCGCTACTAAGCAAGGGGAGAAGATTGCCATGTTTGAACCTCCACTTTCACCTACCCTTTCTCGAATGCCTTCCACTAGAACACCATCATCCATTAAGCCTACCGCCTCCATCTCGTCTTCCACCTCCCCTCAGAGTAGGTGTGTTTCCAAAGATACATGTGCCAATGACGATGTTCAAGAGCCAGGCAAAAAGGATTCGGTCACGGCTATGATATTCAAAAGTCAAGATTTTATTAGTTGGATGCAGATTCACGTACTTGTACTGGGCATATTTCAAAAGTCTTCATCGATGCTCACTAAGAAAAATTTTCAAAAATTGATGCCATGTTGGCCCAAGACCAAGACTGTTAAGGCTACATTGCTTATTGATCAAATTACTTTTGATGCTCTCGTTACCCCTCAATCCGTCACGGTGCAAATATCTTGTTAAGAAAAGGGGCTCTCCTCCTGCATTGTTATGACACATTCTATTGCTAAGGATATGATGAAGTCTATGATCAAGGGTAGGATAGGGCATCCCTTGCCTGAAGCCCTTAACTTCATGCCTTCTCCACCGATGCCTCCTTGCAAGGGGCCAATGCCCGTCTTACCAAATACCTTTCATGAAAATTTTCCAAGAGCCTTGAGCATTATAAAGCTTCCTTTGTTGAAATTTCGACTCCCTCATATTGATTTTCCTCTCCTTCTAAGGGAGTCACTTTTCAAGAGCCAGACTTATTTTGCGGCAATACAACTGTTGATACTTCATCAAATGAGGGCACATGGGCATTAATTCCAACCATTGAGCCATTTGGCCAGGCACGTCATTTACCATGGAGGGGTGAGCATTCTTATATTACAGAGCCTTCCACCAATTCATTCACTTCCTACTCAATTTCATTCACCCTCCCATTAACCATTAATTCCTCCTTATGGGTCACCCATTGGGTAAGGAGGGGGTTCTCATCCCCTCACTCCTTATGTTTTTTGCATTCCTTGCATCCTTGCATTCCATGCATTTGATGCACATGCATTTTCATTTCTTCTTTCTCGGGTTTCAAAACCTGTACCTTCCACACCTTCCGGGACCCCCGAATCCACCCAATTCCACTTCTAATTCACTTATTTCCTCGGAATCTCTGGAATTTCCTCTTCCACTAGGGCATTATGCCCCTCCTTATTCTCTTCCTTTGGAACCTCCAGATTCCTTTCACTCCCTTATCCTTTCTGGGCATCATACCCTTTCCTATTCTCTCGTCCTAGAATTGCCAAATTTTCCTCTTCTCCCTGGGCAACACGACCCATGGTATCTTGTTCCTTCGAAGCATCCGGACCCCTTATTGCATTCCTCTATACTTTTTGAGCATCGCGCCCCTTCCTTTCTTTCTCAATCTCTGGGGCATTGCGTCCCCTCCTATTCGTCCCCTCTAAAACCTTCGAAGTGTTTATCTTATTCCCTTTCTAGGCATTGCGCCCCCTCCTACTTTCTTCTTTCGGAACCACCAGATGATTGCAGGACAACATGAGACTTGACACCGATTTGATGTAAACCTGGGACTCTAGGGGACGACACAACTAAAAGGAGGACGCGACTAGCGATGACACGAATAACTCTGCACTAAAAAGTTCCAGAAGAGGCAAACATGCCCCCAACAAGAAGTAGCATCCCAAGCGAGGGAAACATGTTGATCCACGTGGTTGAGAAACTGGCACTGAGTCTCAAGTGGTCAATACTTTTACGCGCTCGGATCGAGTCACACACTCACTCTCACAGCGATTACTAACTTTAATCGAGCTACGAACCAATCACGCTCACAAGCCGTGACATCAAGATCATATACTTGATAAGCAAACATGACAAAGAAGGGTGGTATGTGTACCTCCACGGTCGGGGCATGGGGAAGACGTCCCAGCCAAGACCTGTAACTCCCGGTACAGTAATAACAAACAATTAGAGATCTTAATTTTACTGCCCACTCCACGCAGGGAGGTAAAAGATTACAGCAGCGATCTGGGAGCAGTGAGTTTGGGTTGACGGGCAGCACGTCGGATCCATTGATGCGGCTTTAGTTGATACAAGGGCATCTATTAATGTTTGCCTGCTCAACACTCTCAGGGCTTGCAATCTGTCAGAGGAACTCTTACAGTCAACCCCGACCACTATAGTAGCATATGATAATTCAAGGAGAGCTTGTCACGGGGTTGTGACTATTCAAGCTGAGCTCGAGCCTCTCACCATGCCCGTGGAATTCTATGTGCTGGACATCGATCCTATGTTCAAGGCTATCTTGGGTCGTCTGTGGATTGATACCCTTAGTGCCGTACCATCCACTGCCCATCAGTGACTCAAGTTCCCTTTTCAATGGAGGGTGGTTAAGGTGAGAAGTTTATCCACAGTCCAGTCCGCCAAAGCTATCTTAGAGAAAATTCTGCCAACTCTGTGGCCCAACAGTCAGCCTATTATTTCTATTTTAGACCTCGATTTTTCTTGGGCTTATACACCACGCAAGCCCACCACTGCACCTGTCAACATTAAAGAAAAGTCGAAGATCTGGGATTCTAAAGGCTGGTCTATTATATTGAAATTGGGCTACCAGCCCGGGAGAGGCCTCAGTGCACAATTGCAAGGGCGGACTAAACCAGTCCCCAAAGGAAGGAAAATGAGCAGAAGGGGTCTTGGCTACTGAGAGTCCGCATTGTCAATCTTGGGTGACTTAGGACCACTTACCTGAGACTACCGCTTGCATTTCATAAAAGGCCCTCTCTAGTTGGGAACTTTACAGTCATTGCCAGCACAACCCAAGAAAACTACAGCTTGCACGGTTGCCAGTCCGCTTCTGTTGCCGAAGGGGCCAGTTGATGATATGCTCGACTTCTGCCGAACGTTTGCCAGAATGTTTAAAGAACCAGATGGTTGCCAGAATCAGGAGGCACGGCTTGTGCAATGGAAGCTGAAGATGCCAGCTTGCCATCCACGGGAAAGGTTGAGCTCACCTGTTTTCTTTTCTTGGTCTCCTTCCTGACTAAACTCTCTCCTCCAGTAGTTGGTTTTTATTCCCTGTTCGTCGCCTCTTCTTGTGGAATCATTGATGTTTCGGTCTCCCTCTCGGCATGAGAGGCTGATCGAATTTTTGATTGTTGATTGTCTATGTGGGCACTGCCTACCAAATGATTTGATGTCTAGGTGGTCGCCTGATTCACCTACTGATCTATCCAATATGTGGTTCTCCTCCTCTGACCCCTTCTTCGATGTACTTTTTCCATCACTCTGCCCCCAGGCACTTCCTCCTCCTCCTCCCTCCTCTTCCTGTTGTGTGCTTTCGACGCTTCAGAATGTCGGTCCTCCCTCACAGCACGGATAGTGGAGTTGCACGCAGAACTCGCCAAGGTCGAAGCCGAATTGTAGGAGACTGAGCGCCTGAAGGTTCAGTCTATAGAGGAAGCTGACCTACCTAAAGGACAGCTCACCTCTCTAGATGAAAAGTTGTCACAGCTGGCAGCTACCGAGTGTTGACTACAAGAGCTGACTCGGTATCCCTCCTTGGGCCTCTTGGAGTTGGAAGACATTTTTCGGCGCCCCCTGCCATAATCTTCCTTTTATTCTTGTCCTTTACTGACTTTTGCTCCTTTTTATCTTCGGAGCTTATGTACCTCGGGGAATGCCCTAAACAAGCATGTATTCTAACCCTTCATATCAATGAAATATCCTTATTTGTCACTTCGATCATGACTTCTTTCTTTCTTTCTTTTCTTTTGTTTTCTTTCTCCCTCCAGTCGAGTAGCTCAGTACAGGGATATAAGTTACTACCGCAGGAGAGTGCTCACGCCTTCAGCGAAGGGGTGAGGAGTTCACTCCACCGCGGATTAACTACTCTCAGAATCGAGCTTTGGCCAAGGTGGGACATAGATAAAGTAGGCGTATGCGCCCTATTCATTTCACCGATGGTGACGAAAAGCTGAGAGTGCGATTCATTCATTGACATGGGTTAAATGTCGAAGCACTGGTAGTTCATCTATTAACGAGGACGGAAGGTCCAAGTTAGTCGGCCGGACTCACCGACGGTGGTGAGGGTCGAAAGGGTAGCAACCGATCTTTTCGATGATGACAAGGGTCGAAAAGGTAGGTGACCGATCTTGCCGATGATGGCAAGGGTCAAAAGGATAGGTGACTGCCCTTGCCGATGGTGACAAGGGTCGAAAGGGTGGCCGATCTTGCCGATGGTGACAAGGGCCAAAAGGGTAGCGACCGATCTTACCGATGGTGACAAGGGTTGAAAAGGATAGCGACCGATCTTACCGATGGTGACAAGGGTCGAAAGGGTGGCCGATCTTGCCGATGGTGACAAGGGCCGAAAGGGTAGCGACCGATCTTGTCGATGGTGACAAGGGTCGAAAGGGTAGCGATCGATCTTACCGATGGTGACAAGGGTCGAGAAGGGTAGCGACCGATCTTTCCGATGGTGACAAGGGTCGAGAAGGGTAGCGATCGATCTTGTTGATGGTGACAAGGGTCGAGAGGGTAGCGACCGATCTTGTCGATGGTGACAAGGGTCGAAAGGGTAGTTGAAGAAGTTGAATGATGAACGAGGGTGACCTCGTTTAGTAATTAGAATTATTTCTAAGGTTAATTCTACTAATTCCATTAGAGTTAATGAATCTATTTCTTTCTCAGGTACCGTAATCTCACAATGGCTCATCGTGCTAATTGGGGAGGAATGCAACAAACTATTGTAGGTCTCACCCAGGCTTTGCAAAATATGGCACAAGCTGGCACTAGGGCAGGAGCTGGTGACCTGCATCATAATTTTCGGAGCCTAAATCCTCCGCGATTCTTAGGTTCATTTAATCCTGATGAGGCAGAAAAATGGATCGACGAAATGAACCGTATATTCGAGGTCATGCAGTGTGCCGACCAAGAAAAGGTTCATCTTGCTACGTTCCAGCTAAACAAGGATGCCCTTACCTAGTGAAAGTCTATTCCAGCACTGCCTGTAGGCACACCACACACACGGTATGGATTTCTGACCCTCTTTCGAGCCAAATACTTCTCCGAGCATGTCAAGGAGAGGAAGGCAGCCAAATTCGAGTCAGGACGTTAGGGGATGATGTCAGTGGCAGAATATGAGTTATAGTTCTCTCGCTTAGCAGCCTATGCTCAGCACCTAGTGAGCACCAATCTTCTGAAAGCAAATTGCTTTATAGATGGGTTACGTCCCATATTTATCTAGCAACTTGGCCCGCAGAATATTCGGACCTATGCGAAGATGGTCCAACGAGCACACCTATGTGAATGAACCTTGGAGAAGGTCAATAAACTCAAGGGTAAAGTGGAGGAGCCGAGCCGAAGGTCTGATCGACAAGGTAAGAAGTCGAAAAAATTCAGCATTACCTATAATTCTCGGGATAGGAAGAAGAGATCTCGGAATGGAAACGGCAAGGATGAACGCCGAAACAAGAAGGTCAAGGAAGAAGAAGATAAGCAAGTCACGGCAGCTTGCTCATATTGTGATAAATTCAATCATGCGGCCAAAGAATGTTGGAAGCGCTTGGGTGCATGTCTCAGATGTAGAAGTCGGGAGCACCGTATGTCTGACTGTCCTTTGATGAAAGAACAACCATCCACGAGGAACAATGGTGGACGAAAATGGCAGGCTAGATTAAATGTCGTATTAGAAGATGAAACAATAAAGGAAGGAGAGCTTATCAAAGGTACAATTCATATTCACTCACATCCTGCTTTTGTGTTATTTGATACAGGTGCTACTCATTCCTTTATTGCTAGTTCCTTTGCAAAAATTTTGCCTATTTCACTTGTTCCCTTACCATCAGATGTTACCATAGTTACTCCTCTAGGGTCGGGAATGGAATTGAAAACAAAAAATGTAAAAAACATAAAAAATGATCCTATATAAATTCATCCATACCATTACATTCCATCTACTAATTTTCACAACCATACACAACCTTATTGTTCAAAATAGAAGAAAAACATAAACAATAGCCCATTTATTTTAACATAACCGTAAAGGAAAATGCTGAATAGACTTCAATTCAGGTACGCCTCCTCATGAAAAATTCGTTCACAGTCGGCCTGAAGCTTTGTAGGTAGCCCACATAGCGCCTCAAGTCATCTTTGTCTTCCTCAATGTTCACTCTAGCTTTCACCACAGTGGCATGGCGTCTCCACGCCTTCCCGATCCTATCTACTCGCCGTCGATCCACGTCGGTTCCCAAAAGGCACTTTGTAATCAATGCTCCCTTCGAAGCTGCCCATGGGATCCGTCTGGGTAGCCCCACCTGGTGATGACAACGGTGCCCCTGGTACAACACCAAGTCCTCGGCCCCCACAAGCCATAACTCCTACTCTGACAATCCACGCACCCTGAATTCTTCATGTCGGTACATCATCAGTGCAAACACGAACTCGTCCTCAAGTAGGAAGTTCAGGTAGTCATGCCAGTCATCTCTGGTCTTCAGTAATACTATCTTGCATATCACCTGATCCTCAGGACCAAAGATAGCCCTCATTGGGTAGATGGCACTCTTCTCAAAGATCCGGGAAGTAGTGGCCGCCTCGCTGTCAAAATCAAAACTCAAGTGGACTTCCATCCACAGCTGTAGAAGATAGAGACTCCCCATGGCACTGCCACATAGGCTCATCTGAGTAAGTCCGCAGTACATATGAGCCAGCACCGCTCGAGAAAGAGAGCGTCTTGTCCATAGGAGAGTCAGGGCTCCCACGTACTCTCGCCTAAGCACGTCGCCTGACGTAGGGAAGAGTAACGCCCCGCCCAAGCATAATGTCACACCACGCATCAGTCGATCCGCTTCCATTGCCTTGTCTTTCACATGGCCCAAAAGCCAACCTGCTAGGCAGTCGACTAGGATCCCTCGCTGGTCTGTCATCCGGTGAACTTCGCGCTTGTCTCTCACAATCTCTACTAGGATCTCATCCCAGGGTGGAAGGTCGATCAACTCGCCCACCTCCAAGTCGCTCCATTGGAAGATG
The DNA here is from genome assembly GCA_024336825.1 of Amorphophallus titanum. Lineage (NCBI taxonomy): Eukaryota > Viridiplantae > Streptophyta > Magnoliopsida > Alismatales > Araceae > Amorphophallus > Amorphophallus titanum. The sequence continues at coordinate 66,355 of JANBPO010006124.1, forward strand.
AGGTCCAGTTCTTCTACCAACACTGAGGCCTCAAACTCGGGGAAGATGAAGGTGTGCATATCTAGATGCCACAACTCGATTAGTGCTGCTAATGATTCCCAGTTCCACCTCATGCTGTTGAAGCGCTTCGCCATGATGACCATGAGGTTTGTACAGTCCGATATGGACCGCATGTTGTGTGTTGTTTGTCAGGGGTTGTGCGGCCACTCCTAGGCTGCACTAGGGTTGGACAGCCCACCATGGACCGCCCTTCCTATGTCGGATCATTGACTTTGTACGGTCCCCCTGGACCGCACAAAGGTTTGTGCGGCCTGATATAGGCCGCATGTCTTTGTGCGGCCATCTATGGTCTGCACTTCCTATGTCAGTTTTTAGTGTTTGTGCAGCCAACCCTAGGCCGCATAAGGCTTGTGCAGCCCGATGAGGGCCGCATGTCCTTGGATGTGCGGTTTCCTGAGAACCGCACAACTGTCGTCTTCCCCGACGATGGTGGCGGCCTCCCCCACCGGTGGGAACGCCCCATAGCGCCCCCAACCGGCCCCTAAGCATGCTCCTAAGCCCCCCAATAACATGATTAACTTGATAAAATGACGGGGATGGGTTTTCGGCCTACCTCGGGGTCCCGAGCCACTCGCTCTGACGTCGACGGTGCGGTGGCATCCCCCTCCGCCGGTGGCGTGCCTCCCTCCTCCACGGCCACGGGCGAGGCCGATGCGTCCTCCTCCATGGTGGGGACGGCGGTGGCGGCGGACTGTGAGCCCTCCTCCATCGGCAATGACGTCGGTAACGGCGACACCTCCTCTTCCCCGGATGATCGTGGGGGATGACGGGCTTGGCTCTTCGTTCTCATCGCTTGAGAGAGAGGGAGACAGTGGAGAGATTGAGAGAGGGAGAGAAAATGGGAGAGTGGGGGGGTGCAGTTTCGTTCGTGCCCTTTTGCCTCTCCTCCCTTCGTCGATTACGATGGGGAGGGGGAGGGGAAAAGGGCCATTTTTGTTTTGAATGTCCCAGGGTTGTGCGGTCGTTCGATAGACCGCATAAACTAGTGCGGTCTATTGTGGGCCGCACATCCTCTGCATAGTCTGCTGGTACATGCGGCTGACTACTGACCGCACTTATCATTTAGGTGGCTCAGTGTGGACCGCATATCCTTGAAATGCTACTTTGATGATTATTCTCACGCACATCATGATTACTTGATATCTTGATTATTTTGATCATACACTGTGGATTTGGTTAACAATCTGTCTTGCAGTATCATTACCCGCTCACCTGCTGGCCCACTGACAGGTAAGTCAGGTAATGTATTTCGTTCCCTATGACCCTTAATGCATTACTATATGGTATTAAGCTACATTACCTCAAGAACTAGTTGGTTGCTCGCGTGACCCAGGATTTGATGTTCCCCTTTAACAAAGGGTCGCGTTCAGGACTACACAATGAGAAAGGGCCAAATGCTTGATGGAAGCCGGCCTAAATAGGCCATAAGCCGACTTGGAAGCTAGAAGTTGACAAGATAAGCTCCAGGAGTCTATGAAATCATGATCTCCAAAGTCCAAAGGGAATGGAACAATGAAATGGGCTCGAAATCCATCCAATGAAGGCTCTAAAATAATGGGCAATTCGAGACATCAAAAATGATGAATAAGAGAAATGACGCAACTTGTGGGCTAAAATGAGTGTCAACAACATGCATGTAATTGATTTTGACATAATGTAATAAGCATGTTCCTTTTGACTTTAAAATGCTAATGTGTGTATGCTAACACTGACCTGACTAACTTGACGATGACTCCTACGACAGACAAAGAGAGAGGAACACTGATTTAGGCACAAAGATCGGAGAGAAGGGGGTTTGGGAAAGAACACACAGGACAGATGAGGGAGGTGTTCGTGGTAGGGCCACTACCCCCTAGGTGGCGGTCCCGCGATAGGCCGCTAAAGGGTAGATAAACACTAGTTGAGAGAAGCCAGGAAATGGTCGTCATGAGACCGTAAATGGAGATAAACGTTCATAACGTGACCATTAGGTAGACGAGAGAGAAGGCGGTGAAGAAAGGGAGGAAACGGCCATCGGAAGACTGCTACCTACCTTAGCGGTTGCCCGATAGACTGTAAGGGTAAGAACAGAGTTGAACCCAAGCGGGACTCTCCAGGAGAGTCCTAATGCATGTATAACAATGCCCAAACTATTCTAAAACCCACCCTAACTCAAATTGAGGCATCCCAGCCTCGATCCTAATGCAACAGGACTAGAAATCAAAGCCCTATAACTAGGAATGCACCCTGAACTCGTAACTCACAAAAAACCCTCTCTTTAAGCGTTGAAATCCTTAGAAATAACACCCAAATTACCATGAAGAGGTCTTTTGAAGCTAGCACAACGGGTGAGGGTGTCTACAATGGGCCAAGACCGGCAAAGAAGGAGCATGGAGCGCTACAGCGGCTGACCTCCATCCCCAAGCACCTGAGCACCAGCTCTTCGAGAGAGGTAAGTTAAAGCAATAATGTCCAAATTCTATTAAGTTCCTCAAATTCTTATATTGCCTCTCTTCTTCTCCTCTCTTTCATTTTTCTTTCTTTGTTCCTCTAGCTCCTTCCTAGCCCACGACGTTACTCCAGTCTGAAGTGGGTGGCTCCCATGATAAAGGGACTTCCTTTAGAGGTCATTTCCATATTAAGAGCTTGGCAGGGCTCTCAGTGCAGAATGGCGGTAATTCGATACCTAGTATCGGGTTATCGGTATTGTGTACTCTGGGACATTACAGCCACCCTGTCCCTTCGTGGATCTAACTTCGCGGTGAATTGGCGGAGGGTTGCAGGGGGGCAGCGCCTCCCTGTCCGTAAGGTCGAGGGTTCAGGGGCATGAGCCCCTAGGCGAATTTCTTAAAGCATTATGCACATTTTCCACAGATCCCTGGAAGGCCAAAGACTTGGCCGCCTAGAACCTAGGGTGGCCAGACTGCTCGCCGCCCAGCCCATTCTAGGGAGGCCAGGAACTTGGCCGCCCACCTTCCTAAGTGGTCAAGTAGTTGGCTGCCTAGTCTTCAAGGATTCCAAACTGTTGGCCGCCCTCACCCTCAAGAAGGTCATCGTTCTGGCCGCCCAGCTCCTTGGATGGCCAGAACTTTGGCCGCCTCCGATCAAATGTCTGTGAACCCCATGATCCGCCCACTCTGGGCATGTCCTCCGAAACCGCTCCCACTCCGGGAGGTTCGAGACCTACGTAGCCTCACACGCACTCCATTTTCAAATATTTTTGGAGGGAGATTGACCCTACATATAAAAGCTGATTCCGAATCATTCTCACAGGGGGGATGAACATTTCGGAGAGTTAGATTCCCCGAGGAAGAGGTTGGACACTTGGGGTTAGGCACTTCGTGAGGAGGCTAGTTCCTAGGGGGAGCCCAGAGAGAGAGCTATGAGCACGAGAGTGCCTTCCCCCACCTTCCCTAGAAGTTGAATCCGAGAGCTCCATCGTGGATGAACCCAGTTGCAAGGGTCGGCCATCGACATGGCCAGCCACCACCCTTGAGCGGCCACAAAGTTGGTCGCCCTCCTGTTGGTTGATGGGCAACGCCGTCTTTCCTCTCCCTTGTTCTCTATTTTGCTACTTTCTATTCCATTTGTTGCATTGCATACATATTAGCCTCGCCTAGATCCTTTTGCTAAAGAGGTTTTCCAATCCCAAAACATAGGGAAGGTGGATGGTCAAAAGTCTCAGCCATCCCCGTTCTCGCCCCCCTCCTCAGTACGATCACCACCATTTGCATATTCTCTTTACTTCTATGAGTATTTACGACACTTTCTCACTCTAATGGTCCTTCTATTTACTGGTTAACTTGCAGGAACTTCATCATTGACTTGTAGGGCTCCTTGTTCTTGGCCGACCGAGAGTGAGGATAGAAGAACCCACCATCTCCCGTTCCTAAGGCGTTCATAATCATCCTACTCCTGTGAGGCCCATTTTCTCTTCTGCAGTGTGACGCCCTGCCAGCGAATGTTTTCTCTTCTGCAGTGTGACGCCCTGCCCGCGAATGTTTAGCTGAATAGCATACAGGAAGAGGATATTGATCCACAAAGAGTAAGTTTAGATGCACAAGCCTTCGTTGGTGAATGAGACTAGAATGTTAAGTGGTGACCACTAGTGCATCAGTGGCATTGTAGGGCAGCATGTAGGCGGTGGAAATAGACTTAGACGTGGAGTCGTATGTGGTGCATGGGGTAGTGGGTAGTAGGCATGTGTGTCAAGGGATGTGTCATGTAGGAAGTGAGCACAGACGGGCGAGCAAGTACACACAACAAGGGACTGATGGAATACTTGCATGGGGGGGTTGTAGGAGCACATGGGGGAGTGCGCCGCATTGCAACATGGTTAGGCAATTGACTCCACATGGAGAGGAGGCATGTTGGTGTAGTGTAGTTGTGGTGTGTGTGTGGGGTGCATGTGTAAGGAGGCAGTGGATGGGAGTGCTAGTGCATGATGCCTAGTGCTTGGGATGTGGTTCATAGAGGTGCAACAGTTTGACCACACATGGGTTTGTCCACAAGGGGAAGTGGAAGGAAGGAGGAGGAAAATGATAGCGGAAGAATATGACAAGGAGGAGACGGAGGAGTAAAAAGGAGAAAAAGTGGGACGACGGTGGGGATTGCATATGAAGAGGGAGAAGGGAGAGAGGGGAGGGAAATTGATGGAGGAATAAGACAAAGAAGAAGAAGGTAGTGACAGCTTGGGACCTTTCGTGTACGCCGCCACCTCCCACCTGTACCCTATGTGCACACCACACTTTGCACTATGCTAGCCTACTTTCTCCCCATGTGGGCTCACCTGCCACCCACGTCAGTGTGGTGCACCACCTTGCATGTGCAGTGAGTCCCTTTGCACAAGCATGCTGCCAGTCCCTTATTGCTTGTGCTTGTGTGTCTTCTTGCCTTTATGTATGTGCTTTCGCCTCACCCACTCACCTCCCTATGCACTGTACACGACTCCACGCACTGGAGGCCATCTTCATCACTTGCATTCTACCTTGAGACATCGGGCACACACTAGTGGTCATGTAGAGCATGATTCGAGATTTTCCCCTATAGAGTCGATGCACCACTTGATGTCTGTTTAACCCACGAAAATAAATAAATAAATAAGCGAATACTTTTCTTTTGAAGAAGAAAATGCACATTCGTGGTTATTTAGGCAGCAGGTGTATTATTATTTTTGCGAATTTAGGTTTATCAGACGATTAGGGCAAAAGCAAGAGGGGGTCGACTTTGGCAAAAACCCGAAAGGACGCTTGAGTCAGTAATGTGGTAATTTAAAGTTCCTCTTTGCCCTCATCCTAATGAAACTCCGAAAAGGACAATCACCACAAGTCCTGTCGGAGATCTTTTTCTATAAACCCCATGTTTGACCCTTGTCATCATCAACAAGATCAGTCAACATTTTCTTTAACTTGGACCTTTCGTCCTCATTAATGAATAAACCTTTGCTTTGGCATTTAGCCAATGTCGATGAATAAACCCATGTTTGACCCTTATCATCATCGACAAGATCGGTCAACATTTTCTTTAACTTGGACCGTTCGTCCTCGTTAATGAATAAACCCTTACTTCGGCATCTAACCAATGTCGATGAATAAACCCAGGTTTGACCCTTGTCATCATCGGCAAGATCAGTCGACATTTCCCTTTACTTGGACCTTTCGTCCTTGTTAATAAATAAACTTCCATTGCTTCGGTATTTAGCCAATGTCGATGAACAAACCTGTGTTTGACCCTTGTCATCATCGACAAGATTGGTTGACATTGCCTTTTACTTGGACCTTTCATCCTCGTTAATGAATAAACCTTTGCTTTGATATTTAGCCAATGTCGATGAACAAACCCATGTTTGGTCCTTGCCATCATCGGTAAGATCGGTCGACATTTTCTTTAACTTGGACCTCTCATCCTCCTTAATGAATCTAACCAATGTCGATGAATAAACCCAGGTTCGACCCTTGTCATCATCGACAGGATCGATCGACATTTCCCTTAACTTGGACCTTTCATCCTTGTTAACAAATAAACTTCCATTGCTTCGGCATTTAGCCAGTGTCGATGAACAAATCCGTGTTTGACCCTTGTCATCATCGACAAGATCGGTCGACATTTCCTTTAACTTGGACCTTTCGTCCTCGTTAATGAATAAAGCTTTGCTTTGATATTTAGCCAATGTCGATGAACAAACCCGTGTTCGGCCCTTGTCATCATCGGCAAGATCGATCGACATTTCCTTTCACTTGGACCTTTCGTCCTCGTTAATGAATAAACCCTTACTTCGACATCTAACCAATGTCGATGAATAAACCCAGGTTTGACCCTTATCATCATCGACAGGATCGATCGACATTTCCCTTAACTTGGACCTTTCGTCCTTGTTAACAAATATACTTCCATTGCGTCGGCATTTAGCCAATGTCGTTGAACAAACCCATGTTTAACCATTGTCATTAGTGGCAAGATTGGTCAACATTTCCTGTAAGAGCCTGCCCCGGAGCCATCAAGGATATTCAGGTTGGTGTATTACATATTGCTGAAAAGCTCATCCAAGCAGCTTCTCAGGTGAGGTGGTCTCGCATCTGTCCGAGCTCCGAGCTGCCTGTGAGAGTTGTTCTTCTTCGACTGTGCAGAAGTCTAAACAGTAACCTGAAGTGACTTCCAGGAGCTCCCACAGCCACAACCCTCAGCTTCTGGAGGCACCACTTGTCCGAGAGCTTCTACCACAAGTCTTCTTCCATCACCAAAAAGCGGCATCCCATTTGGCATCTGGAAAAGCATTTTCCAAATTTTCTCTCCCAGGTGCTCTGTTCTGTCAGCTCCTGGACTGAACAGACACCTGTTCACTATTTGGGCTGGTCCAGCCTGCTCCGACCTCCGCCGGCATTCCCAAAGATGTCGTTTCGAAGAGGACTCGACGATGGTTCCAGAAACGTTGGCCACGCTCAAATCAGAGTTCGGGAACGCTCGTGGTGGCCTCTTCTTCCTGCTGCTGAGGTACCTCTACTGTCCGAACCAGAAATCAGATGCCCCGTTTGTGACCTGTCCCCGACCAGCACCGGTGACCAGGGAATTTAGTAAAATTCAGATGTCATCCTGAACCAACTACGAAGATTTTTCAACTGGTCTCATCATCGGTAAAATTTGGGAGCAGTCGCAGCAGCATCAACTCTAACTGTCTGTCCCCTGTTCCAGAGAATAGGCAGAACCGACGTCATCCACCCATTTGGTCTCATCGGCTTTTCCCCTCCCCTCGCTTGGCCGGCTAAAGGCCCCTCCCTCTGTGGAGGTAGTTTTAGATGTAACTTCAATTAATCCCTGCCCCGAGATCACCCTCCTGCGGAGGTGTAGTGCATGTAATAGCAGGTCACTGATCGAAGCGACATCGACGCGGCGTGCGGGTGTGTACCCACGCCTCCCCGCTCGCCATCGTCTCCGGCTGGGATCAGCGTCTTCACGTCGATCAGGTGAGCTCCTGACCATACTTCTCATTGCTGGCATTTACTTGCTTAGTGTAATGTTATTTCTGGTTGCTTCATCGACGGTGATTGAGTACCCGGACCAAAGTGCCGATCACATGAGTGACCACCGCGGGTGAGCTGTGAGAGTGACCTTTCATCCCCACGCCCTCGGTGTGTAACGTCCCAGAATACACAATACCGATAACCCGATACTAGGTATTGAATTACCGCCATTATGCACTGAGAGCCCATGATAGCGATGACCCGATACTAGGTATCGACTCACCGTTACCATGAAATCTAGAACTGCCAACATCCTTATCTCTGGTTACGTAGTGACTATTCCTTGACTGCTGGGTCTGCCTAGCGGTTGAGTAATGGTTTGCTTTGCCCAAAGCATCATCCTTTGGTATTTTTGTTTCTACTTGTCTTGGCTTGTCCTTGTGGTCTACCAGCTTTCCCGTGGATGTCTCCCAACATCCTATGAGGTCTAAGACTACGTTATGAGGCAGCCAAGAGTCTTCTTGCTTGGGGTAGGATTCTCTTTCCTACTGTTGAGTTGTCATTGTCTGGTTCCGGTCAACCCGGGGTCACCCAGTGGTTGACATGTAACCATGTGTGTGTCTCGACGGTTCTGTCCAGTTTGAGAAATGGTTCTGGATGTCTTGAGGTATCATCCTACCTCAGTCTACGTGTCCAGATGTGCTGAGGGTTCTCGATGTTCCCTCAGGTCTCCGCATGTCGTTTCTTTTGACAATGTCATTTTCTCTGGCTTAAGATTGGATCGGCTGGTGGCTTGTTCCTCTATCAAGTGACGATCTTGCCTCCAAGTCGTCTGACTCAAGGATCGTTACGTGAGTAGGTCTAGTTGTCTTGTCCTGAGTTTGTCAACAGTGGCTCTGCTACCAATGGTGCTTTGTAGTATGGGTGATAGTGGATGATTAGCCTGTCTGTACTTCCGCACTCGTATTTTGAGTCTCTGTGTCTTGTGAGCCTCCACTAGTCGTAGCCTTACGGCACATTTCGACGTGATGGCTTTTACAGCGGGGCACTTTCTGGTTTACAGTTTGTAAGCTAGTTTTCATCAGCTCCCGCGGGTACCATAGTGTCCTTCGGGGGGAGAAACTAGCTAGAGACCTGGCTCAGGCAAGAGCCAGTGTGTGCACACGTGGTCAGGGACTTTAGACTGGCATCGTCAGACGTGACCCTGACTAGTCAGTCGTGACTGTTGTACTGTTCTGGTTCTAATAGTGTCTTGGTCTCGGCCTAGACCTTGCGGTAGGTTACACATGACAAGACGTCAGTGGACGCAGCTGGTAATTTTTCTGGTGAGGGGTACTCTTGTCACGTGGCACGTGGCTCTTTGCGGTTCTCTTCGTGCTTCTCGTGCGTCGTGACCTCCCGGGTTAGCCCTCTCGTGGCTGTACTCAAGGTCAGTGTCCTGTCGTATGCATGACGTTCTAGTCATGTGTGAGATAGTGTGCACGACGTCCCAGTCGTGTCATCTGGGTCTGCATCTATCTAGGTTTTTCCTAGGTTTCTTTTGTCTATTTTGCAGGTCCCTTACTGTGACATCCGGGTCGTCACAGGTGGTATCAGAACATAGTTGTGTGAAGTACATGGGAATCCGAGATATATAGTTTCCAGAGTTTTGAAAGTCCAGTACAGTCATTCGCTGGCTTAGGTTCGTGATTCATGATCGCTTCATTTCTGTGTGTCGTCTTGTGCATGCTGGATTAGCACTGTGCAAGCTGGTTTTACTCTCGTCAAGATGTGACGAGGCCCTTCCTTTTCGTCATGATGTCTGCTTCGATCATCTTGTACTTGGTAGTGTTCGCTAGAAGGCTTGAACCTGCGATACACTATTCGAGGTTTTCCCGTTATTGGTTCAGGTTGCTGCTGACTTTTCTAGTTGGTATATTGGCCGTACACGTTCTTACGTTGTTTTGGTCATCCCAGCTTGAGTCTGTGTAGCTCCTGCTGCGTTTTGCTTCTGTTGAAGTGCTCGATTAGATTCCTTGGTTTAGAAGATGCTCAGGTGGCCTAGGATTTTCCCTTCCTGGTGAGCTTTTGTTAGTGAGCTTGATGCTTCTCGTCCCATTTGGAGGAGTCTTTTCGAGGTAAGCCTTGGAATTACTATCTTAGTAATGCCTTTGTCTTGTGTCTGCTTAAGTGTGGACAACATTTATTGTGAGCCTGACCTTCTCCTTGTCTTACGGTTACTTGGCGTTGGACTCCGTTATGGTGTTGCGAGCCATTGTGTTCCATGTTTGTCATGCCGTGTCCAGTGGCCGATGTGTTGTGAAGGCTCATTTATTGTTTCAGGATGTGAAGGTAAGCTGAGATTAGCATTTTCTTTGGGCTTTATGCTGAAGCTGGTACTCTTCTTTGCTTGCACTTAAGCTTCTTGTGATCGGTTGTTCGCTGGATCAGTACTCATGGCATGCTATTTTTAATTTTTTATGAATTGTGATGGCACCGAGTGTGTGCTGTGATGCGGATATCGAGGTGCTCTCTGATGCCTGTGTGCATTGTATGCGTGCGCAGCGGAAGCGTGTGGGATGATAAGCCACGGGTCGAGGATCATTGTCGTAAGATTCTGGCCAGTCGAGAGAATTGTCTTTCTCGATGTGACTTCGTCTTGGCTTCCCATGCCTTGATGTCGTCTGTTGCTGTGTTGTTGCTGAAGTCCTTCTGGTGTTCGCGTTGGCATTTGTGAGTATTGGGGAATCTATCGGCATTCTTGCTGAGTGAGTACCCTCTGCTCTGCATGTGACGACCCGGATCCCGGATACCAGATATACCCGATAGGACTATCGAATACACCTGATACCACTTGGAACCCGCGATGTGCACAAACCTTGCTTATGTTGTTGTCCCTTGAGCCATTATGTGCACAGACTTTTGTTCTTCATTATACAGACCTGATCCCATAAGTTGTTTGCCTACACGGACCTTAGATCCTCACATGCATTGACCTTGCAATATTGCACAGACCTTGTTCTGTTTGCTCAGACATTGTTAACAAAGTTGCACAGACCTTATTTTTCTTATGCTGCTATGTGCACTGACTTGGACCTCACACAGATCTTGTGCGTTAAAACTTGCACTGACTTGGTTTACTAGCGGGAGAAGGTTGCACCGACCTAGCTTGAGCTGGCGAAGGCATTGCACCGACTTGGTTTACTGGCGGGAGAAGGTTACACCGACCTTGCTTGAGCGGGCGAAGGGATTGCACCAACTTCTACAATGGATTGCACTGACCTTGGCTGTGCTAGGGACAGCATTACACTGGCCTTGCTTATGCCAAGGAAGGCACTGACATTTGTATATAGACAATAGAGATGTGCACCATGGTTGAATGTGCAAGAGAAGGCATTGCACTGACCCAGTTCCTTTGAAATCGAGTATTGCATCGACTTGGGTTATGCATGAAGGAAGTGTGCACCAACTTTGAATATGTTGAAAGCCACAATATGCACTGACTTCTACCTATCTCGAAGGAGCTAGCTACAGCCGGCAATGATGGCGGGAGGCCATTCATTTTGCACAAATCAGAGGCAGAAGGTAGCAGCACTCCCGGCCATTTCTTACAAGACCCTGCCATGATGGCACTACTACACTAGAAGCAACAAGAGATTGAAATGCTACGAAGGCAGCTAAGTGAAATGAACATAAAGTCATTTATGCCACAATTGACGAAGCATCTACATGAGATAGCCCAAGGCAGTGCTTGCTCATCTAAAGCTTCAACGCGGTCAGCAATGCCCCGAATAGTACATGATCATTTAGGGGGCATCCTCCCTCAGCCATTCTAACCCACGGTCCCCTGGGTAACTCAGGGGACAGCTAAAACATCTCCGACAATGACGTCGATGAGGCCGCATATGTAGCCAACTGCCCTACACCCGAGCTCAGCGGGTCTGGCCATAATGGACAAGCCAAAAGCAGAACAGGCAATGAATATGAAGACGGCCGAAGAAGAAGTCACCGAGGCCAAATTACAAGTAACTAAACAGAAAAATAACAAGTCCGTCAAGGACTACATAAGTAGATGGAGGAACCTTCGTGAAAGATGTAGGCATCTACCAAGTTATAGAGACTCTGTTCAAATCTACAAAGACTTTCATACATAATGCTCAAATATTGGTAGCTACGTATGACCCTAATTTTTTTAAAATACTAATGATGTGACTAACCTTTTGACGTGAGTTGTACCCTTTGTTTTAGGGGTACTTCCCAGTTACTCAGCTTCGTCACTTATCTTAATTACAGATTTTATTACTTTTCGACGCGAGTTGTATCCTTTGCCTCAGGGACACTTCCCAGCTACTCAGGGGCAAATCATACTTATTCAAATGTGGATTTGTTTCTCCTTTCGACACGAGTTTTCTCCTTTATTTCAGGGGAGATTCTCGACTACTCGGATCTACGTTCCACTTATCTGACCTTTTGATGGGGTAAACAGCTCTTTCCTCACGAGATATGTGATTTCCATGTAGAGAATCAATAGCTCTTGAAGTGTTGAGTAGAATAACTAAAATCCTTATTATGTTGAATCATTTTTCTTAAAAAGATGTAATTTGTGTGGGTGTTTATATTGAATGTAGAGGATGAATTAGTCTTATCACAGTAATGTCTCCCCCTAAACGTATGTACGGTTATAAAAAATCTCCCCCTTAATATATACCATGTAACAAACATGTCTCAATCAATGTAATTTCATTTATCATGGTGAAAGATCATAGAAAGATAACAAGAAGTGATTGTATAAAATATATACATGCAATCAACTAGGGATCTTTCAATGGTTTCAAGTAAATTGATTATCGATACTTGATAGAGAACGTAGGTCCGAAGACCACCATCACGCATGAGGAAAGCTTCCAGTTAGACATAATCCAACCTTCCACTTCGCCATTTGATATACCGAGTAATCATGGCATTCAAGCACATAAGTACGAAAAGTATATGCAAATATATGCATGTAAATCAAAAATGATTGAAGTCTATTCTTATTTACAAGTATGTAAAGATCTGTATGATAAGTGCAATGTGTATCATGCAACTAAGTATATGTTCTATGTATGCAAACCTCAATTGTTATTTGTGAAAAAGGAGTAAGAGTATTGATGGGGACATCACCCACAGTTCCCTCTGGCTCGGCACCACTCTCCCTCCTGGAGATGGGTAGGGGGCAGCTCGACAACTCCACAGGACACATGGGCTAGCTAGCATGGCATCTTGATGTATTCCGTCTTTTATTTGAGTCCATATGATGTATTTTTCCTTTTATCTTGGGTCAAGTCCTTAGTTAATTTGTCAATTGTCTAAGTTTGTAATGGAGCAAGGCAGAATTGGGCCCAATTAAGTGGGCCTGGCCCAGGGGCGCCAACCAGATTTGTGAACCAATGCACTCTAAATTCAGCCACGGCCAGCACAGAAGATTTTAAATTCCTTTCTCCACCTGGGGTGGTAACATTTTGAAAGAGCTTTCCAACGCCACAAACCCTGCATCGATCAAACATCGGAGCTTATCACAGTAACAATTATCGTCGGGTCCCGTGCAGTAGAACAGCGGTTCCGATTCGTGGACGGCATCCGACGACCACCCCAAGACGACCGCCTCGCCTTTCGCGAGGCCAACCAGCACGCCCCCGCCCCTGAGACCGCCCAACCAGGAGTCTCTGACGTAGCAGCAGCCTTCGACGTCCCCGATCTACTAATCAGGACGTGGACCCCACGAGTGTTTTACTAGCACGTGCCACCGTCAAAGCGGCCCCGAGTGCTGCCCGTCAACCCGAACGTATTACTCCCAGATCCCGTGTGTAGCCCTTTACCTCCCTGCATGGAGTGGGCAGAAATTATCACCATTGTAATTATTATTCATTACTGTACCAGGAGTACGGGTTCGACCGGGATCATCTTCCCCACGCCTGGCGCGTAGAGGTACACCCGCACCCCCGCTTTAGTTGCTCACTTTTCTAGTATAGGCTCTTGATGCCGTTGCTTGTGAATATGTTAGGCACATAGATCGCTGTAGTTGATTACCGCTGTGAGTTGTGAGTGCGAGAACCATCCCGTGACTCGTTCGGAGCATGAGAGTGAGCCGACCACCCAAGACTCAACGCCGGTTTCTCAACCATGCAGATCAACTCGTTTTCCTCACCGGGGATGACCATGAGCGAGTGCTTCTTGTTTCAGGGCATCTTTATCCCTTTGGGAACCACGTTAGGTGATGACTTGGTCGTGTAATTGCTAGTCTCGTTGATCCTCTAGTCGCGTCGTCTAGTAGAAGTCCAAGGAACGAGTCCACACCTCGAGTCTCATTGTCGTCTCGCATCAATAAGTCACCGCGAGCCTGGGATTCCCACTAGGACGCCGAGCCTGATTGTCTAGAAAGCACTATTGACGTTTTCTGAAATTCTGTCCAGTAACGGATCAATATTCAACCGCTACATCCCATTAACGGTCCAATATTTGACCGCCACATTCTCTGAGTCTAATTGATTTCTTTCTGGATTCAGCCCACTCAAGCGGCCCAATACTTGACCGCCATGTCTACATAGCAGCCCAGTTATAGACGGCCAAATTACTTGAGTACCTTAACCCAAGGGCTATCCCAAGGGTTGAGATTTTTATGATCCTAGATGGATTATTGATGGTCTAGGACAGAATTGGGGGCTTAAACTACAATTTAGGTTTAAAAACAAAAAAAAATATCAAATTTTTTAAACCCACCGCCGCCCTCTCTCTCCCCACTCATCACTCTCTCTCCCTCGTTTCTCTCCTTCTCTGTCACTCTGCCTCTCTCCTCCTCCCCCCTTTCTTGCCCGTTCTGGACTGTGTCGACCCCGGATCGAGGCGCAGGAGGTACCATTGGAACCGGCTCATCGCGAGGATCGCACCAGTGCCTTCCATTTCGCAGTTTGAGGGGCGTGGGGCCGGTACGAGTCGGGGACGATAGCGGAGCTTTGTCGTTCGCATGTGCACTTTTCGAGGGTATCGTCACGATCGAGGTAGGGGGATGGACTCTTTACTTCACTAGGATCATTTTGTTATCACATGCATGCCCATGAGTAGGTGTTTACATCATTTTTCATGCAAGGTGTATTTTAGGAGTTTTTAGGTTAAAAATACTTGTAAAATTTATTAGGGCCATCGTATTTGCATTTTGATGCATGCCGTAGTTGTAGAAAGTTGTTGTTTTACCTTCTCCTACCCCTTTTCTTTTGTTTCCCGCCGATCCGGCTTGACCGAAGTTGAGTTTGGTTCCGAACTCGTCCCTCACATTTCCCAGTTAATATAACGCGCCTGTCAGAGGCCGGTATATGCTTAACGGACCGTTGGGGGTGCGTTATGCAATGCATGGCGGACCACTCGTGGACCGTTATGTGACTGTATTTTTTTGTAGGTCTGTAGGTTGTGGGGCATGACGGACTAGGGCCAGTCCGCCATAGCCGATATAACGGCCTGATCATAGTGCGTTATATGGCATGGTAAACTGTGGATTTTTCTGAGTTTCATACGTTCAGGTGACTTTAACAGACCAGTCCCGGTGCGTTATAGTCTCATGGCGCACCAGTCGGGGTGCGTTATGATCCGTGTGATTTTGGATGGTTTTCTGACAAGTATAACGCGCAGGTTAAGGCGCGCCATACATTGCATAATGCCCCAGAGGTGGTGTATTATGGTCCACATGCTTGAGTTTTAATGATTGCACGGATGAGCATAACGGCCTGGGGGAGGCGGGTTATAGTCGCATAACGCCCCGTCCCTGGTCCATTACACTCTACTGTTTTGGTAAGTTAGGGAAAGCATGTTTAATTCCCATCTAATGCATGCTATGCTACGTCTATGATATATTCGTATTATTTTATGATTAATGGCTTGCTCCTAGAATCCCAATGGAGTGCTTGGACTTTCCATGTGATGGAACCACTAGACGGCTCTGTGTAGTGTTAACTCCATGCATTTTTTGGTTTGCCTTCTAAGTCCGTGGGCATTCCTTCATCTTGCATTTTCATAGTCCGTGGAGTTTTCTTCTAAGGTATAAACCTAGTGTGTGATAGTCTGTGCCAGCTGGTTTAAGTCAGAGGCCAAGTCCGTGCAGTTTTTAAAGCCCGTGCACGTTGTTCCACTTCTTGTCAAGTCCATTCATCTTGTTCATTCAGGATTCAAAGCCCGTGCATGTTTTCAGCTAAGTCCATACACACTTGTTGCAAGCACACTTAAGCATAGTCCATATAGGTTCCAAGTCCGTGAACATTTCATTATTCAAGTCCATGCACTGTTTATACAAGTCTGAGCACCTTTTGGTTTGGCCACACCAAGTCCGTGCACACTTCATTGAATTAAGTCCTTGCATGTCTTCACCATGTCCGAGCATGTACAGTCCCATGCATATTAAAGTCCGGGCATGGTCCGTGCAATCGTGCATGTTTTACCTTCCAAGTCTGTGCATGTCGGTGCACACTTTATCAACTCCGTGCAGTTTTAGCTAATGTTAAGTCTGTGCACATCCTTATGAGTCCATGCATGTTTTGGACTTAGTAAAAAAACTGAGTCCGTGCACATTGTTCTTCTGTTACAAGTCCATGCATGTCATTGTGCATTGTTAACTCTAAGTCCATGCACATTCGTTCAATTGAACATATAGTCCATGCACATTGTGCATCCGTGCACAGATGAAGTCTGTGCATGTTGTGCACTTCTACATCTATCAAGTCTGTGCATGTTTCTATAAAGTCCATGCACGATGTTTAAGTCATGTCCGTGCACCTTGCTCATATACGAACATAAGTCCGTGCATAATCTGTGCATGTCTTCTTCTATGAAGACTAAGTCCGTGCTCTTTTTGACAAAGCCCGTGCATATTTGTTGAAACATTGAGCCCGTGCATAGTCCAAGTCTGTGTAGGTTTTAATTTGTTCATTTTCATGTCCGTGCATATGTCTGAGTACATGCATGTTTTGAGTCACCAAGTCCGAGCATATCTGTTTGAGGTCCGAGCATGGCGTGCACCTTTGTACATACAAAGTCCATGCATGCTTTTCTTCAGTAAAATCTGAGCACAGACAAGTCCGTGCATTTTTTCTTCTTCGGAACAAATAAAGTCCGTGCATGTTTTATGTCAACGCCAGGAAACCTTGTCAAAGTCTATGCATACCTTTTATGGCTTTATCAAGTCCGTGCACGTTGTCCACCTTTCACCTTCAAGTCTCAGAGCATAAAGTCAATGTTACCAAGAGTAGTTTCATTCTTTCATCTAAAGCTCCTATTTCTCCAAGATAGTCCATCCGCTCTCTTACTAGTTATAAGTACCACTCTGATGGCTTAAGCTACCCGGGCATTCCAGTCAAGAAAGGAAGATACCTGTGTTCTGACTTCCAATTCTTAATTGACAGGATTCAGACTAAGTTGGAGGGATGGCAGTCCAAGCTGTTGTCTGCTGCAGGCAGGGCAGTTTTAATTGATTCTGTTCTACACAGTATGCCAGTCTATCTTGCCTTGGCATGTTTTATACCGAAGAAGGTTTTAAAATTCATTAAAAATCAGTGTGCTAATTTTTTTTGGCATGGAGACAAAAGCACCAACTGTCGACACTGGATTGCCTGGCTTGTTCTTCAAAAGCCTCGACTGGAGGGGGGATTGGGCATTAGGGACCTGCTGTGGGTTCAAATCTCCTTGGTTGTTAAAATGCTATGGAACATTATACAAGGGTCATCTCTTTGGTCTTCTTATGCCCGGGGTTGATTCATCAAACTTCATTTTGCTAGCTGCAGTAAGCCCTTTCCTGCTAGAATGCATGTGGCTGTCTTCAGGCAGGCAAGAGATATCTTACTACAGAATAGTAGGCGGTTTGTTGGTTGTGGGACAGGAATAGATTTCCTGAGGGATAATTGGACTGGGAATGGTCCTATTTTAAGAGTGTCCCAAGCCAGTAGTGTGAATGGGGGTGCTAGTCTCCCTTTGGCTTCTGTTAGAGAGGTTCTTCAGGATCCTCAACACGCTGCAAGGGGACTCCATAGCAATATTCCCCATCTCCCAAATATCCAGTTGACTAGTGAAGTAGATATATGTGTATGGACTGGAACTTTAAAGGGCAACTTTTCAGTCAAGTCAGTATGTAATATGATCCAGCCTAAAGGCCGATGGAGCCCAGCCTGGGCCAAGTTTTGGCACTCTGTCGTAGCCCCGAGGGCTGCTTTATTTGCTTGGAAGCTCCTCCACCGAGCTGTGTCAGTAGATAGTAGGATTATTGACTGCGGGATCCAAATGGCCTCTAGATGCAATTGTTGCTCCCTCCCTTACCATGAAGATCTTAACATGTTTTTATCTCTGGTGAGTTGGCTTCAGCATTGTGGGGTTGGGTGACTCCCCTGATTAGCAACAGGGTCTGGTTCAGTGATCAGATCACAATCTGCCTTTGGCATCTCATAATTGTCTCCAATATGCAGTCTGCCTTTAGTTTTATTGGGATGCTTGCTGTTATATTGATGCTATGGAAAATCTGAAAGTTTAGATGTGCGGCTAGATTTGATGGTGTGCTTATGAACCATGTTGCTATAAAAAGGAGAAATTTATCCTCTATTTCTATGGCTCTGGACAGGTTGAACTTCCATAGGCCTTTGTCCCCTGCCCAATTCAGATGCCTTGTCTCCTTTGATTTGTTCCCTCAGGTTGTTACCAAATAGCCCATAGTGGTCTCCTGCAGGTTGGCTGTGCAAGGTTATACTTTGCATATTGATGGGGCATCGAAGGGCAATACTGGTAGAAGTGGGGGAGGTGGCTGTATTAGAGATGCCGCAGGAAGACTGTTGGTAGCCTTTGCCTTCTTTTATGGCATTGGCAATAGCCTGGTGGCTGAGACAAGAGCCTTGCATGATGGTCTAGCTGTTGCAAAGCAGTGTGGCATAAGATTGGCAGCTATCTTCTCAGACTGCGTTGTCCTTGTTGAGGCAGTTAGGAAGGGAGAAGCCCCCAGCTGGATGACTATCCCATGGTGGAAGAGGACTTTGTTTTTACTTCAGGACCGTGGTTGTCTGCTCCAGCATACCTATAGGGAGGGGAATCAAGTGGCCGATTCCTTGGCATCCTATGCATGCAATGCTTCTGCTAACACAGTTTTTACCTGTGATGGAGATCTTCCACGACTAGTCAGGGGGGGCCTTAGAGTGGACAAGGCAGTACTGCTAGCTTTTCATTTTTACCATCTCTTGGTTGTATTCTGCTAGCTTTGTTCTTCATATTGCTCTTTCTTAGGGGCCTTTACCTGTGTGGTCCCTTGTCTCTCAGGGGTATGCCCCTTTGACTCTATAATTCTCTCAAATTATAGAAATAAAATCTAGGGCCCTGGTATAGCCTGGGGGAGTGAGAACACTTTCCCTCTTTGAGGGATGGTGCACTCGACCAGAACCTGTCCAACTTGGCCAGTCTTTGGTTAAAAAAAACACTTATCATTTTCTGATGGGTTTTGCCCCTTGTGTTATTTTTTATTTCGCAGGAAAGTATGAAATGTGAGGCCCTTACCTTCTAGCCGGCTGGAAGGCGAGGAGAGGTAATACACATTATCCCCGCATTCCTTATATTGAGCGCGATCATCTTCCATTTCCAAGGTACACAACACGCACATAGTCTTCTTTCACATTCTTTGACATTGTCTTTCCTTGGTGACGATCATGGTATTCTTCTACATCTTTTATCGCCTTTGCCTTGCTATATGATCATGCTACCATGTTTACATAGCCACATGTTCATGATGTTCACTTGATTGGCACATTATGTCATCACTTATACACATATGCTTGTTCATGTGACTTGTGACGCCGCGTCCCACATTTCTACACCCACAGTGTCGTCAACTTCGGGTCAGACAAAAGGACCTTTACTAACCACACGTCAAATCTGGTGATCCTGGGCACGCAGAAAAACTTTCATTTGGTTCATCCAGTATAGATAATTAGTACCATCGAAAAATGATAGTTTATTGATGGCCTGGCCCTCAGCTACATAGCTGTGAGGGACACTCCCATCGGATCTCCCTAGGTCGTTGGACCACATCTCTAGGAACCTGCTCTGATACCAATTGTTGGATGGTTAAGAGAGGATCTAGAGGGGGGTGAATAGATCCGGGTTCACTATGAGCACTTTTAAACGATGATCAAACTGAACAACGCATGAACCATAACCAAAGTGCAGATCTGAACTGAAATCACTAAGTTAATCAGTGGAATGGAAAGAGCTATGAGCTAGGAGAACCTGTGAATGCGGGTAGGGGAAATGGATTGAATGCAGCACACCATAACACAAGGTTTTTAGGTGGTTCGGCTGTCCCCAGACAAGCCTATGTCCACCCCCCTCCCAACAAGGAGAGGCTTCCACTCTTTGGCCAAAAGATGGTTAACCACACACACACACTGTAGCAACAACTAGACACGGGGGCAAGCCCCACACGAGGAGCAAGGTTCTCACGAGGACGATATCCTACCACACACACGGGGACAAGCCCCACACAACAAGTTTGCTTGAAAAAGAGAAAAACGAAAGAAACAAAGAAAAGGATGTGACTGCTTGCAGGTGCAACGACTCCAGATGAAAGCGACAGGGCAAGTGTTAACGGTGCAAAGGAACCAGGGCTGGCTACACTGGCTACTGGCCTTCTTCCTTCTCTTCCTCCTTTTCCTTCAGACGGGCTTAGCAGGCACTCATCTTTCTTTCC
Source organism: Amorphophallus titanum (assembly GCA_024336825.1). Taxonomy (NCBI): domain Eukaryota; kingdom Viridiplantae; phylum Streptophyta; class Magnoliopsida; order Alismatales; family Araceae; genus Amorphophallus; species Amorphophallus titanum. The sequence goes on from JANBPO010006124.1 coordinate 86,569, forward strand.
TTTCTCCCTCTCTTTCTTTTGCACTTTGATCCTTCCTGAAGGGCCCAGCTTCAACTCTGCCTGAAGTTAGCCAAGATGTATCAATTTCTGGAGCTGACACAGGGCGAGATGTCAGTGCTGCAATATCGAGATAAATTCATTAAGTTGGGCCGATATGCACCCCACATCTTTGCCGATGAGATTGTGAGGATCAGCAATTTTTGCGCGGACTAAAAGCAGAATTGAGCCTGCCATTGTTCGCTACCCGTGTGACTGAGTTGGATTCCGCATACCAAGCCGCCGTCACGCTAGAGTTAGAGTTGGCGAGGACTCGAGGACTTCTTCAGACTGGAATGATTTCGTCGGCCGTGCAGCATCAACCGCCCCACCAGTCGTCTGTTCCAGGAGCTTCTTCCGCCTTCTCTCCTGCTGATAGTGCTTCCTTCCCGCGATCTCACGGTAGAGGTTTCCGATTTAAGAAAAAGAGGAAGAGGTTCGACCGGCCGTCATTTTCTGATCCGAGTCAGCAGTCCAGTTCTTCTATTCGGCCGCGTCATGATTTTATTACATTTCAGCCGAGAGTATGTTGCAGGTGTGGTAGCAGTCATCCGGGTGTGCCATGCTCCCTGTCGGTTGTGTGTTACCGTTGTGATCAGCAGGGGCACGTTTCCCAAAATTATCTGTTGATGCAGCAGACGGTGCAGTTCTCGCAGACTTCCCAGTCGCAGCAGCCGCAGTTCCCTCTTCCTCCGCTGCCTCAACCTCAACCGTTTCAACCGCCAGTTCCTGCACCTTCTCAGTAGTCATCTGCAGCTACTCGTCCGTCGAGAGCCAAAGTTACACACATCACTCGTGCGGAGGCATTGGCGTCTAATCTGATCGAAGGTACAATTTTGATTTATGATCACTCAACGCGTGTTCTTTTCGATTCAGGTGCGACCCATTCTTTCATCTCTGAAGATTTTATTGCTCGTATCGAAAAGCCGGTGAATGAAGTTTCCTATGAGATGCTCGTGGAGTTGCCGTCTGGCAATTACATGTCTACTCCTCTATGCTTGGAAAATTCTCCAATTATTGTGAGTGGTCGGAAACTGCCAGCGAGGCTTTATGCATTACAGTTAGCCGACTATAACGCGATTCTTGGTATGGATTGGCTGAAACTTTATGGTGGCGTAGTTGACTGCCATCTCAAGTGAGTCTACTTCATGCCACGCGAAAAGTTAGCCTTCTATTTTCAAGGTATCGATTTCTATTCTATTCTGTTATCTTTTTGTCGGTAGGGTGTGCCGTGTTGTTAGTTGCCTCCTTGTCTCTTCATCTAATTTCGAGGACAAAATTCCTTTTAGGGGGGAGGGTGCCTGTTTATTGAGGGCGGCGTGGAGTTTCGGTTCGCCGGATTCGCTCCCTTCTCTACTTCGCACCTGATTGGCATGCCGATGGCTGTACATTTGTCAACTTGAGTGTCGATGGCTGATCATCTATTGGCTCGATTGCCAATATTTGCATTGTCGACTTGGGCTGATGGTTAATCATCCATTGACTTGCTCGCCAATGGTTGGACATCTGTCGGTGTGACCACCGATGATTGCACATCTGTCTGCTTGAACGTCGATGGTTGATCATCTATTGGTATGATCACCAATGTTTACATATCTGTTGGCTCGTCACTGATGGTTGATCATTTGTTGGCTTGCTCGCCAATGGTTGACATCTTGACATCTATCGGCTTGGGCTGATGGTTGATCATCTGTTAGCTTGCCCGCCAATGGTTGGACATCTGTCGGTTTGAGCCCCGATGGCTGGACATCTGTTGGCATGATCGCCAATGGTTGAACATCTATCAGCTTAATCACTGATGGTTGTACATCTATCAACTTGAATGTCGATAGTTGATCATCTATTGGCTTGATCGCCAATGTTTACATATCTGTTGGCTCGTCGCCGATGGTTAATCATCTTTTGGTTTGCTCACCAATGGTTGACATCTTGACATCTGTCAGCTTGGCACCGATGGTCGCTCATCTGTTGGCTTGATTACCAATGGTTAGACATCTATCGGCTTGGGTGTCGATGGTTGACATTTTAACATCTATCGGCTTGACACCGATGGTTGAATATCTTGACATCTGTTGGCTTGGCACCAACGGTTGGATATCTGGGATGCTTTTTGCATATTGTTGAACATCTACCAGCATGAATGCCAATGATTGGATCATCTTTGGTATTTCTGAACATTGTTGAGCATCCATCGGCTTGGGCACCGATGCATTCGTCATTCTCATCTTTGAGTGTTATCAAACATTTATCGGCTTGAACGACGATGGTCGTCTTGAATATCTTCGAATATTATTGGACATCTATCTGCCCGAACACCAATGGTCGAAAATCTTGCTCATTTTTTTTTACATATTGTTGGATATCTATTGGGCTGAGCGCCGATGGTCATACATCTTGCATATTCTTTGAACATTATCGAACATCTATCGGCCTGAATGCCGATGGTTGAACATCTTCTTTTTGTTATCGATCACCATCTTCACGTATTCATCGTTCCTTTGCTAATTCTCGATTATCATTCATCATGACTTCCGTCATCATTTCTATCATCTTTTCATCATTATTTTTGATCTAGCCTTTGGATGTTTGCAGTGGTATTTGAACAGCTGAAGGGGTGTAAGGAGCAACCTTTACTGAATTCTACCGCTGATCGGCAACATAAAAAATTGACAGCAATGGCTTATCAGCCGGCCATATGGAGGGGACTGAAGTTGCCAAGTGTATGTCTTCAGTTGGCAGAATCGGCATGCTAGTTACCTTGATAATGTGCCTTTTGTGTGGGAATTTGATGCATTGGTGGTTTGTAGAGGGCACAACATCCAGTTCTTGAATGTAAGGGCGTCCCAAAATGCCATTGAATGTCGGGTCCATATCTAGGATGTGAAAATCAACTGTGATAGTGACAGGACCCAATCCCACTTTCAGTGTAATCATGTCTAGAGGCGGCTTCTTTGTATTGTCATAGGTGGTGACTGTAATGGTAGACGGTCGTATCTGGTTCTCTGGAATACCACACATCTTTAAGGTGCTTGGAGGCAGAACATTAATAGAAGCACTGGTATCTACCAAGCACTGCTTAACTGGCACTTTATTGATGTCTACTGTAATGCACAAAGCATATTTTCTAGTCGGCTGCGGAGCCAGTTCATGTTCATGAAAAGTAATAGCCGGCTGACCACTGACTGGAGCCAAAACTGTAGTGATCTACTCCGTTGCTATGTCTTCATTTACCATTACCCTTTCAAGATATTGCTTTAAAGCTTTCTGATGTGTAGCGGATCTTTTGATTAACTTCAAAATTAAAATCCGGGCCGGTGTTCTATCAAGGTGCTTTAGTAAGTCATACTCTGTGCCCGACACAGATTCTGGTTCCTGCTCTGCTTGGTCTTGCGCGGGCTCCTGCTCCTGCTGGGGAAATACTCTGTGGAACATGTGCCCACTCTGGAGCACCATAGTTTCAGACGCCTCTGTCGGGGCAGGTGGAGATTGAGAAGAAGTGGAGGCTGGCGTACTGACGAGTAGTGGAGGGTTGGTAGTAGGAGGGGTTGTCGTGGGAGGCATTGCCGTCGAAGGGTTGTTGTATGGTGGAGGGTGAGGTCGGGTAATTGGCGAGCAGAGTAGGAGGGATCGTGGGATCATGGTGGTAGAAGGTGGACTGGGTTGTTGTGGTGTTGGTTGTTGTGGAGTTGATTGTGATGGAGGGGCGAATTGCAGAGGATTGGATTGTGGAGGAGTGGTTGTCAGCAAGGGACAAATGAGGAGAGGTCTATTTGGCGGAGGGTTTGCAGGGGAAGGTGCATTCAAGGGTTGGCGAATGAGTAAGGGCCGTGCGGGAGTGGAGTTCGGTTCATTTGTTTTTTTCTATTGTTGTTTTGTTATATTTTTTGTTTTCTTTGGTTTTATATCCTCTTTTCCTTTTTTTATTTTGAAGCACAAAAGGGGGGTGATCCGGCGGGGTGACTGCAGCCGGATCACCTTCCACTTCTTCTCTCTCTCTTTTTTTTAGATAAGAGGGGGGATGAATCAATAGGAAAAAAGAGAGAGAGAAGAAGTGTGAACCGACATGAGAAGGTGAGAGAGAGAAGAGGGATGTGAGGTGGATCGGCGGGAAGAGAGAGAGAGAGAGAGAGAGAGAGAGAAGAGAGGAGGGTGGTGATCCGACAGGCAAATTACCATCGGATCACCTCTCTCGCCTCCTTTTTTTTGATTTTGTGTTTGTGGACGTGTAAAATTACACGTATGTGCGTCCCGACCAGTCCAGCATCGACAAACAACTTCAACCGAAAGAACTGCAGAAAGGACTGGCTAGTCGGACTCTCCGAATGAACAATACACTGCCGTGAAACCGTCTCCGGAGTCACGACAGTGAATAGAAATCAACCCTCGGTGAGCTCACGATTCGTGGGCCCTGAAGAAAATCAGACGGGTCTCAAGTCGTGCTCTTGACGGGCTTGGACGTGCCCTTAATGGCACGACTATCAGCCTTCAACGGCACGATCAAGGGTCTTCCCTGACACACCCTTCCCCAGCAGTGCCTCTCCGCCACGCTCGGTGCTTGGCTTCCCCGGCACACCTGCGGTGTCGCTTCCCCGGCACACTCGCAGTGTCGCTTCCTCAGCACACCTCCTCCAATGGCATATCCGCAGTGTCGCTTCCCCGGTAGACCCGCGGTGTTGCTTCCCCTGCACACCCACGGTGTCGCTTCCCTGGCACACCCCGACGGGTCTTCCCCAGCACACCCCCGGGGGTGCCCTCAGCGGCACGCTCCCTATGTGCCCCCTTCGCCGGCATGCCCCTGCTGGTTTCTTCAGCGGCACACCTCGCCTGTGCCTTCACCGGTACACCCAGCTGGGTGTTTTCACTGCCACACCCCTGTGGTCCCCTTCAGCGACACACCCTGCCACCCTTCAGCGGCACACTCACCAAGTGCCCTTCGCCGGCACGCTTCCAACGCTCTTCAATGGCACGTTGTAAATGCCTTCAGCGGCATGCTTCTTCAACGACACGTCCGGTAGGGAAGATCTTACACCATTCCCCTACAGATTTTTGACGCGCAATGGGCTGTCTGAGGTGTCGAATGGAGAGGGTGGCACGCTGGCTACGCTCCCTATCACCGAGAACTCAGACTAGATCTCGGGTTGGTGTTCGGTAGCATAACACGCGAACACCCTGACCACGTCATTAATGAACTAGACCGTCCGCTTCCTCTGGGAATGCTTCTCAGGGAGGACGGGTGCCCCTAGTCTGTCAAAGACTGAGGTTCATTGCGGAGAAGCATCCATTGGGGGATCGATCTAGGGAGCAATCAGAGTTGGGTGCTGGTGGGGCCCAAAATGAGCCCATCTTTATTTTTGCTTATTTAGACAGGGAGCACTGGGTGGCTAGGCGTCGTTGGACGGTGCCGTCATGGAATCGACTGTGTCTTGTCTGACGCCGTGCCTGAGCGCTCGAAGGGGGTTTATGATATGTGCCCTCCAAATGGCTTGGGCTTCTTCTGGGGTAACCCAGATTCTTCTTAGGTTGAGTTGTTATTCTCCCTTGTTGTTGTTCCTTCGACGAGACTGGGGAGCCTTGGTATCGGGCTGGTGCGGGTGCCCTCGAACTGTTGCTGAGGTGCCTGCTTCTCTAAGCTCCGCTTTGTCCTCTCGCGTTTTCCACAGGAGGCTGAAGTGATTAGTAGTGGAGACCGTGGGCATGGTCCGCTCCTGAGGTATGATTGGTTCGCCACCATTGAGATGAATATGCAAGTTGTCGACAAGTATAGTGTTGCTAGAATTGCTGGTTGCAATAGCTAACCGTCTGCCTTTGCGGCTGTGGCGACGCTTCTTCTGGGAAGTCGAGGAAGATTTCACTCCGAGATGGTAGATCGAGAAGGCCTGATCTGTCGTTGATGGCAATGTTGCCACACAAAATGTGGGGGATTATGCAAAGAATGCAAAACAATATGAACACACAACAATAATATGCAAGGGGGTTTCACTAAAGTCAAACAAGTTGATATGATCGTTAAATTATTTTGAAGTTTCAATGGACCATTTAAAATTTGAGTTAATAATAATTCCCTCAAGATAGGTATCCTATGAGAATAAGGTCCAAACTTTGGGTTGACTAGGTTCAACTCCCTCACACGTATGCCAATGCAAGGCCAAAGGGGTCGAAAGGTACAACCAGCCTGACGTTTGTGTGGGAATCCATGACTCACGGGGACTTACAGAGTCCCAGATAAGATCACCTAGTCGACCCCAAAGAATATGGAGGTGAGAGAGTCACTTACCAAGGAGGAATACAACTACAATATGTAATGCGTGGCCCTATGTGCACCGGAGTGCATGTAAAATTCTAGCCTAAATCTAACAAATCAAGGTAAGATTAAACTATGTAAAAACCAAAAAATGCTGACCCGAGTCGTGTGACTCAAGGATCATTGTGTGTAGGTCTAGTTGTCTATCCTGAGTTTGGCGATAGTTCTGTGTACTGCCTTGTGTTTCGTAGTGCATGCGACAGGTGAGTGTTTACCCTGTCCACACTTCAGAGTTTCTTTTAGAGAGTCTCTATGTCTAGTGAGCCTCCACTAGTCGTAGCGTGATGACACTTGGTGTCGGTCCACCTGGGAGTGGTGGCGGGGCGAGTTCTTGAGAAATGATTTTTAAGCAAGTTTCGTGGGCCCCCTTGCTTTGCAGTAGCATCCTACTAGGGGGGAAAACTAGGTAGAGGCCTGGCTCAAGGTATTGGACTTATGTGTGCACACGTGGTCAGGGGCGTTTGGACGAGCACCGGCGGGCGTGACCCTGACTAGTCACTGGTTGCTGTTGTTCCTTGTACTTGGTACAGTGCCTCAGTCACCATGTTCGAGGCGAGTGTGAGACACTTGAGGCGTAGTGTAAGACGTCAGTGGATGCATCTAGCTTTGTTTCTAGTGAGGAGGTGCTTCTGTCACATGACATGTGACTGGTGGTTTTGTGATAGGTTCTTCGCCATGGTTGACGTAGTGCTTCGGATAGCCTGTGTCTGGCTTTACCGTGGCTTGTGTAGTAGACACAATGGTGAGGTCGTGTGTGCGTCGGTGTTTTGGGTAATGTTTCCCTATGCCCGAGAGGTCGTGATGTGAAGCCTACATGTCTGTTGTAGCATGACATGTTCGGGCAATGTAATCGGGATTTCCTGAGATTGGTTTGGCAACTCCCTACTTGCAGGTGTGTGGGAAGTTGTACCTTTCCCGATTAGGAGTAGTTTAGAGGGTCGAGGTCTTATCAACTGTCATGGTTTGTTCTGTATGGCTTTCCTCTTTACTTCCGTTGTTGTTACTCCTTATTGTTGTTACTCTTGTTGTTGTTACTGTTGTTACCGCTTTGGTTTCTTGGTGGGGATTTGCAAGACCCCTACTGAGCTAGTGACACGAGACTCACCCCTGACTTTTCAGGTGTGGCTATCTTCTTCCTCATGGTCTGGAGGTGTGGTGCGTGGTTCTTAATTGTCAGCTTTTCCAGAGTTAGGCTTCTCCCGACTTGAGGGTACATTTCTTTTTCTATTAGATCGTACTTGTCTTTAGTTGGACTGGACTCTATTAGCTGTTGTATCTATTAGTTTTAGTTTGTTATAGAAAATATAATTTTATTTCGACTATTTTAGCAATCCTGATCAAATATAGTAATTATTTACTGCCTTATCTGGATATCATAACTCTAAATTCTAAGAAAATAAAAATATAGCAAACACTCACCCGAGGGGGCTATGTCGTGGTCAAGGTTGCTCCATGAGGGAAAAGCCCACTTGGGAGAGGAGGTCGGTGAGTGCTTAGGTAATGCATGTCTCCTGGATCAACATCTATGCCCACATCTGCCACTAGAAATCAATCATCTCCCCTCAGACGATGTCTCTAATGTCGCTCAAAGAAGTACTGGGGCCGGGTGTGGGTGTATGATGCGGGATGGACACATGGCCTGAGACTCTAGCTCGCGGGCGTCCCTAAGTGAGGGATGCATGAGACCGTGCGCGGTTGAGGAACTGGCAATGAGTCAGGTAGTTAGCTCTTCCGTGCTTATACTCGGATTGAGTCAAGGGACAGGTCTCTCTCTCTCTCTCTTCACAGCGGTGATTGAATGTAAAACGAGCTATTATCCTATCACATGCAGCGGTATATAGAAAATATAAGAGTAAAGTAAATTCTAAAGAGAGGAGCGGAGACGATTCCTCCATGCTCCGGGCGTGGGGAAGATGACCCCGGCCAGTTACGGTAACTCTCGGTTAAAATAATTTTACAATAGTTACAGAAGTTAATTTCTTTGCCCACTCCACGCAGGGAGGTAAAGGGCTATAGTGGGGCCCAGGAGGACTGACCCTGGGTTGATGGGCAGTAATCTGGAGGTACGTACGGGACGAACTCGGCCTGCTGGTCCAACTCGGTCCTGCGCCAACTTGGTCCTGCACTGACTCGGCTCTGACTCGGTAGACAGCAAGTTACGACTTCCAATGGGACGTCACCTCCCTGAGCTCTTCTGGAGGCTTCACTTGGCGAGATCGTCGGCGGGACGTCCTTGATCGACTCCTGGGAGGGGCGATCACTGAAGTTGACCTTTGGTATTTATAAGTGAATTTTCCCCGGACTGTAAAATCAGACCTACACAGAGTACAGATCTACGCGCCTCGACGGCTGGAATTTCTGCGATCCGATCCGGAGGCGGATCGAGGCGAGACTGGTGCCGTTTGAAAGAAGACTCTAAGGGCTACAACATATATTTTTTTCAATGCAATCCAGTGAGTGGATTGGAAAAGTCAAGCTCTGTGGTTTGCTATTTTATTTCTGGAACTGGTGACAGACACTCAAGATAGATAGAAATCTGCCTGAAGATGATGGTTGACCGGAAATGAAATGATTGTTTGTAGGGCTGAGAAAAATATGGGAGATAGGGGAGGATGTTAGGAACACCCAGTAATTTTTTTGATTTTTCATGCCGCGATCTTGACCCAAGTCTTGTGACTAAAGGACCGTTGGGTTATTAGGTCTAGTGGACTGTCCAGAGTCTGGTGGCCGTGAGCCACCTGTCACTTCGCGTTACTCGAGATAGGTGCGTGCATGATTTTCAGTGTCCACGTTTTGTGAGCCCCCACTAGTCGTAGCTTTCCTGTGCACGCAGGTGCGGACCCACTTGGGAGTGGTGGAGAGTGTGACCCGAGTGAGACGATTTTATACTGGTTAATGTAGGGCCCCTTGCCTTTGCAGCCTAAGTCTGGCTGGGAAAAAAACCAGCTAGAGGACCCGACCTAGAGTAGATGGTCTGTGTGCACACGCGTAGCTAGGGGCAGAGGACACACGCTGATGAGCGTGACCCCAGCTAGTCCTTATTCTGCGTTACTAGTACGGTGTCTTAGCCTCTGCCCAGGGCATCGTAGGCAGACACCTGAGATGCGGATGGCCTTGCTTCTGGTGGGTGGTACTCCCGTCACGTGACGTGAGTTGTCTTGTCGCAGATTTTCATTTTCTATCTGTGAGATGGGGTTTCGTGTGTAGTTCCGGACGTTCTCCCGGAGTTGAGGGCTAGGATTTTCGATAAGCGTCACCGAAGGCTTTTCCTTAGATGGTGTAAAGTTCACAACGACAACGTTGTAACTATGTTTCCAGATCACGTGGTTTCGGTGTGGGCCCTTGTCTGTGAGGATAGGCCTCCATGACAGTGGCGTCGTGTCGTTTTCTTGGTAGTATGACTAGGGCAGTCGTAGTCTAGTGGTTCGTGTTCTGGTAGTCCCCCGACTGCGGGATCGAGGCGTTGAGTTCCGGTACTATAGGAGTAGTTGTAGAGCTGAGGTTTTACCAGCCACCGTGTTTACTGTTCTGCTGTTACTGTTGTTCTTGCTGTAGTTGCTACTTTCCGTTACCACTGTTGTTTTCGGTTGGGGTTCCGCGGGACCCCTACTAAGCCAGTGATAGGAGGCTCAGCCCTGAATTGCAGGTGCTGTAGTTCTTTCTCGAGGTTTGAGGACGTTGCGCGGAGGTTCTTAGTTGCCAGATCGTCGAGCCGAGTGTTCACTCGGCATGTGGTGTATTTTACTACTTTAGACTGTACTTTCTATTGGCTGAGATAAATCCCTAAGAGTAGAAAAGGGGTTTAAGAGTGTTTCTCTAGGCTTCAGTTCGGAGGGTAGCCGTATGAAGACGTTGAGGACGTCCTCGCGTTCCTCTTGTCGTTCCGCTCCTTTCTTCCTTCAAGCACGACCTCAGAAAATCTTCCAAATCAGCTTTATTTCCGGCAAGTGCTGTGACCATATTCGGATTACCTGCATGCAAAATTTGGGCCTTTCTGATAGAATCTCATCCAAAATATCCACACTGGATCCAACAAAGCCACATTAGACGTAGGAATAAGAAGACATCGACAAGCCTAACCTTGCTTCTGAAGCTCGTCAACCCATTTCTTCGCTCGGGCAAACGATTCCTGAAATCCAAAGAAGCACACAACCGTATAAACCAAATTTATAGCATATCCACACAAGGGATGTCCAGGAATGGGAGGAAATCCATCACACCAGGCTGGTGATGTCGTACACGATGATGGCCGCGGCCGCCCCCCTGTAGTACATAGGGGCCAAGCTGTGGTACCTCTCCTGCCCGGCCGTGTCCCAGATCTCAAACTTCACCGTCGCATCGTTTACCGCCAGCGTCTGCGAGAAGAACGCCGCCCCAATCGTCGATTCCTGAAACCAACAAGAAAACCCAAACACATGAACAATTCCACGGGATCCCAAAAAAAAACAATTCGCAATCCCAAAAAAAAACCTAGAGAGATCACGGAACAAACGCAGACACCAAACCGCAGGGCGAGAGATGGACCTGGAATTCGAGGAATTGGCCCTTCACGAAGCGCAGGACGAGGCTGGACTTGCCGGCGCCCATGTCCCCTAGAAGCACCTGCGGATTCACGCAAAGGGAGCAGATCACGACCGAGATCGGCGATCACGAGAAAGAGCCGGTGCGGAAAAATAGATCCCCGGGTTCGATCAGTGGGTTGTGACTTACGAGCTTGGCATTAATGTTGTTGCTGCCCATGGTAGCCATGGGCACGGCCGCAGATACTGGAGAGGAGGTGGTGGTGGTGGAGGACGAGGAACGAAGGAGAAGAAGGTTTCTTCCGGCAGCTTCGCCTGGAAGCAAGAGAGAGAGAGGGAGAGCGAGGGGGAGAAGACGAAGTTGCGGAAGGACTGGAAGGAAGAGAGAGAGAGGTGGTGCAGCCTTACAGGGGAGTCCCGCGAGAAAGGGACTACGGACAGTGAAAGGTTCACCATTTCGACGGTATTGATTTGCTCTAATTAATGCCAGATTTTGTATGCCGTCTGATTGTTGAGGTTATTCAATTGAGTAGACTATCCTGACTTTGTTTTAGAGATTCTTTAGTTTGATGTAAAGTGCGAAGTATCGTAAAAATATTGTGTTTCAAGTAGAATATGGTCACATTTAAATAAATAGTCCTCATGTAAACCGTGAACATGCTCAAAGCTCTTGCCGGAAATAAAGCTTTATGATGATCTTTTTTATAATCTTAACTTTCACGGTGATTAAGTTTGGAGAATGCAAAGTGATAGGTCACGTACGGTAAATATTTGATGAGATTTTTAAGAGACGAGGATTTCAAATTCATAAGCCACCCCCGTTTGAATACCAAACGCAGTAAATCATCAACTGCTACTTCTGTCAGAAAACAAATCAAAGAGTTGCCAACTTGCATTAATAATTAAGGTTGGCAACTTTGGCAGGGGATGTAGTTGGAACTTCGTTGGCCAAGGCCCTGCCTACCCACTTCCATGGCTTCCAAAGACTGGGCAGGAGGATCCGGCACGCCGCCCAGGCAAAGAAACCCCAGGTATATATAGATGACCCAGCAGATGGACGCCGACGGCAGAGTACTGTATTCTGTGGCGTCTGGATGGCAGGCCTGCCGTCGGAGGCTGACCATGGGGAGCGGCAGCACGTCGAGAACGTCGTCCTGGACGTGGGGATGCTCGACAGAGCTGCGGACGTTGAGACGACAAACCCGCTGCAAGCAAAGCAAGCATCGTCCCGTTCCGGGGAGCGTCGAGATCATGAGATCGGCCCGGTCCTCCCGCAGAGCAGTGGTGGTGATGAGCCGTCGGCTGCGTCTGTATCTTCCCAAGGTGAATTTCGTGATCCCTTGGAAGATCGGATCGCGAGGGAGATAGAGGAAGTGCGAGGGAGCGGGGAGCATCCGTGCATCTGGAGGGTGCATCCCAGCATCAGGGAACAAGAAAGCGAGGCCTACGAACCCAAGCTCGTCTCCATCGGCCCCCTCCACCGCGGCAAGAAGAGCCTACTGCACATGGAAGAGATAAAACTGAGGTACATCAACGACCTCCTCCGCCGGAACCCAAACGCCAATAAGCTCAGCAACTACATCAGGGTGATCCGTGACTGCGAGCGCCAAGCTCGGAAGCAGTACGCCGAAGAGGTCGACCTCACCGAGGACGAGTTCGTGAGAATGCTGGTCCTCGACGGCTGCTATATTATCGAGTACTTCGTGAAGAGGGTCTTCAACGAGACCAACGAGACGGCCCAGTTGGCGAGCGTAAGATGGGGTTTCTCCCTACTCCGGCGGGACCTCATGCTCCTGGAGATCCAGCTGCCCTTCTTCGTCCTGGTAAAACTGTTCGAACAAACCAACATCCCTTTCATAGGTACCCTCTCCCGTCCTCTCAACCTTATGGACATTACTCTCGGATTCCTCAAAATTAAGATGTCCGAGGAGAGTCGTCCATCGGTAGACCAATTACTTCATCTGATTCACCTGCACCACCTGTGTCTGGATCCAAGCCGGGTAACAGAGGTGCCCCGACAGGACTGCTCATTTGGCGATGTGGTGTTGTTCTCGTTCAAAAAGGCGGTTAGCCTAGTCTCGCTGGTGCTCATTGGCCTACTATACCTCCTATTGGTTCACAGGTGGCCTTGGCATTGGTCCACCGAGAAATCGGAAGTGCCAAGGATGATCCCATGTGCGGTAGAGCTTCGAGGAGCCGGAATCAAGCTCAAGAGGAAAGAGAGGGTGAGCTCCTTCTTGAACGTGTCATTCAAAGACGGGACATTGGAGATCCCTTTCTTGCCGGTAGAGGAGTCGACCAGCTAAAAGCTCCGCAATTTTATAGCTCTCGAACAATGTTGCCCTCAAGTTGGAAGCCACTTCACAAGCTATGCAGTCTTTATGGATAACATCGTCAACACCGAGAGTGATGTCGCCATACTTCGCAAGTACAAAATAATTGAAAGTAAGTTGGGAAGCGACGAGGAGTTGGCCAAGATGTTCAACACGCTGTGCAAAGGCACGCATCTTAACCATAAGAAACATTACAATGCTTCTCTGTTCAAAGATGTGAAGGAATACTGTGAATTCGCTCACCACATGTGGCGAGCGATTTTAGTGGGCAAGTATTTTGGTAATCCATGGAGTATGATTTCATTGGTGGCTGGAGGTCTCCTCCTGTTTCTCTCGGCTGTTCAAACTTATTTTACAGCCTTCCCTAGAAAGTGATCCTCTTTGAAGTTGCACTCGCAGACGCCTGATTTGGGTTGTTCTCAATTTTGAGATGGAACAGGGCAACATAGTTTCAGGGCACGGAACATGGCAGTCAGTTTCCTTGACTTTGCAGACTCTAGAGACACCCAATGACATGCACCAACAGTTACATTTTGCATATATTTCACTTCCCATTGTATTGATGTATAATAAAATATTAATATAATGAAATAGAGTTTATTAAAGTCTTTTTCTTCTCAACGTGTGATTTTCACCCTCTCTCCCCATTTTTTTTATTTTTTTTGACCTTGTGAAATGGTCGGCTCTGGCCAGCAGTGGAGATCTGAGATGCCCTGACTTGCGCGGTGCGGGTCGAGGAGGAACGTGTTGCTCAGGTGGCAGAGCGCGATGTCTGGATAGCAGAGCTGGCGGAGGAACAACGACATCATGAGGAGTTGCCCCGAGATGTTCTAGAACTGAGGGTTTTCTCTCCAAATGGCAAGGAGAGGCAGAGCGGGAGAGGGCGAAAAGAGAGAGGGAGAGAGAGAGGAGAGGAGGGCGAAGCGACATCGAGGTTGGGACTAGAGATGGGCACTAGAGGCCCAGGTGATGGAGCTCCGGTTGATCCTCAGGGTCACGAAGCAGAGGCTGAAGGACGGCGAGGAGCGCTACCAGAGGGGACGAGAGTGCACGGTGTGCCTCCCTTAGTTTGGCTCCTTTTCCTTTGGTAGCCTCTTTGTTTCCTCGGTAGAGGAGCGCCGTGCCACCGAGGCTGAGCAGGCACTGTGAGGTGGGCGAGTACTGCCTCGCAGACCTCTAGGAGGCTTCCCAGGGACCTCCACCTAAGAGGGAGGAGAGATGACCAGGAGGGCGGTGGTGAGAGTTAGTGAGTAGCTTGTGCACCCACCCCCTTGCTTATGATATGCATGGCAGTTTATATAGATACATGAAAGGAATGACTTATTTTCATGTTACTTCTCTGCCATTTGCGCGTTCCTTCTCTTCCACGCCTCCTCTCTTCCATGTTGTTCCCACGTGATGCGTTTGGCAGAACCACACCCCGAAATGGTGGATCGTGTCTTGCCGTGCCAGTTCCTTGTGAAAGAGTTTGTCACCAAATTTAATGACACCATCCTTTAATCATCTTTCCCATGTAGATGAGTCTACCCACAGATTTAATTATGATGACCTCTAGTCCTTTTTCCTATGGATGAGTCTACCACCAAATTCGATGATGCCGACCCCTAGTCGTCTTTCCCATGTGGATGAGCTCACCTCAAATTCATTTGCAACATGATGAGCACAGGGAACCTTAGACCGCGTAGGGTGCGGATCAACAAGCTATGCCACCAATCTCATTTACTCCAAGTGAACGGCAAAGTAACACGTGAAAGTGAAAGATGGGTGCCGCGTTAGAAGCACCACTGTTTAGAGGTAATGGTGACAGTTTTGGATCAGACCTCTTCCAATCCTATAAATAGCCCTTTCTTGTCCTCCTGGAAGACTCGAAGCAGCAGAGGCTGATTAGAAGGGTAAACACTAGGACCCTCTCTCACACAACCCACGATGACCACTCGGAAGTGGAGTACTCCGGGGTCGGGCGCTCCCTCACTCACTCAACGGAGCAGCTTTGCGGATATTAAATGAACAAGCACTAGCTATGGAGCAAAGTATAGAGCTTACGTAGTTGGTTTGTGGAAACCAACTCCGCTCGAAGACGAGGGCGAGCGGAGAAGTGTGGGTTCCCCGCACACTGCATCGTGGAAGCTTCTCCTGATCAAACTTACATGCACTACTCCCCACACATGGGGGTTGGACTAGGGGAGGGGAACTTAAATTACATCAAAATACTACCTCCACATAGGGAGGGGCGTTAAGCCGGCTAGGCGGGGTGGGGGAAAAGATCACTAGTTAACCGAGTGAGCCATTCGGCCGGTTCTGCCAGCTTCTAGAACGGGCTGACCAATGGTCACTGTTGACGGCTCCACGGTCTGTAGCGACCTCAGATGACGCCGAAACCAGCGCTAATACATCGCTATCTGGTTCATGAAGTTTCTAGAATTTTTGGGGAATGGCCTGGAGACGTCGCTGGTCATGGCTGACTCTGGGGCAGGGCGGCTCTACTCTGACTGGATCTGTCCTCGAGACGCAGCAGCAGGAAATTGGCACTGTCACGAACACTCCCGGAGTCAGAATGGTGCGGGACCAAAGCCAACGCGTCCGTCTACGAGTCTTCTTCAATCTCCAACCAGGAAGGCCTCCAGGAGAGGTCGAAGCAGAGAGATAGAGGGTGAATAGTAGTAGAGTATCAGTGCTGGTTCTCTATGGACTGACCTGCGCACCTAGGAGAGAAAATTCGGAACGAACAGCTCCGGCCTCCGAATGAAGCTCTGTCGACTGGGTTGGAAGGAGGACTGGTAGGAGGACGCCTCAGACAAGTGGCGCACCAAGAGTGATAGGGATGTGGTCGTGGCAGCTTCAGCACCGGTGCTGTGGTCTGCCCACGGATGCCAGATGCGCGGTCCTCCGAGAATGGACCTCCCGGATAGCCACGAACTCAGATGAAGGCGGGATCACCTTGCAGACGAAGCTGACTGGAAGAGCTTTCAGGCAATATAGGGTGCCCCCTCTGGAACTCCGGGCTGCAGTAGTGATCGGTGCTGTAGCAGGAGGGAGCTCTGCAGGTCTTCAGCAGGGCGCAGTCAGCAGTTGGGGAACCGATGGAAGAGGTACCTTCTGTGGGTGGGGGCTATAGGATCTATGGTGGAGGTGGAAGGGGGATGGGATGAGGGTGTAGGAAGGGGAAGGGAGTGAGTTGAGTAGCCTTTTGATAGACCACTCCTCTCTTAGGACAGTCTTAATAGGACCGTTCAACAGCTTCTACACAGTTCGATTCTAGGCTGAAAATGGTCAACACTTCACCGTTCATTTACTTGGATGGTTGATCATGGACCGTTCATCTGTCTACATTTATCTGGGTTGAGGTGCCCTCATAGGGTAATAGTCAGACCGTGTAGTTGCTGAGCGGCCATCTGAGCGACCGTTCAAGCCCTTGTCACTCCATTTTGTAGTCCCTTGCGTCTCTCTCTGAGTAGGAACGTCCTCATCTCTCTCTCATCTCTCCCGTAGGTCAGAACTCCTCACCATTCATGTACCTCTCCTGTCTCTCTCTCACTCTAAGTCGGCGTCTCTCTCTCACTTTGAGTCGATGTCTCTCTCTCACTCTGAGTCGGCGCCTCTCTCTCACTCTGAGTCAGCGTCTCTCTCTCACTCTGAGTCGACATCTCTCTCTCACTCTGAGTCACCCTCTCTCTCTCACTCTGAGTCGACATCTCTCTCTCACTCTGAGTCAAAAAGTCTCTCCTCTTACCACTCTCAGATTCAGTACGTCTCTCCCGTATCAGTCGCAAGTTAGTTAGTTAGCATTTGCGTTCACCCATCACAAAAGAAAAATAAACTAAAAATCATGTCATATCAAATCGTATCATCATGTACAAGTGTGTCTGGGGTACAAAAGTTAGGCCACTGCCTCTGGCCTGTCACTGTCTCCTCCTCCCTCCCGCCTCTTTGATGGCGGGCCCATCGTAGAGCTGGTGTCCTCCTCGCGGCGCCGTCGGCGACGATCCTCCTCCTCATTCCTCCAGTGGCCGAAGGAACCCGTAAAGTAGCTGCGGAAGGTGCCATGGGTGCCGTGGCTGGCGCTCGGAGCCCTGCTACACTCTCGACTCATCTCCCGAAATGCCCTGAGCTCCCCCTGCGACCCTGACACCTCTATTAGGGCATGCTCGCGCTCCGCTCGGACACAGACCAGCTCCTCGGGGCTAGACTGTAGTCTTTCCAACTCCGCCCGAAGGAGTGCTATCTCGACCGCATCTGCTGGTTGGCTCCGTGCCATCTCCTCTTGGAGACTGGCTACCTCCTCCCGAGCAGCCACACGGCTCTGCTCGAGCTCCTCCCTCAGTCGGGTCAGCTCGGTCGTCTGCATACATGCATCATGGTTAGTCAAATTGCATTTTATAGAAGCATTATTAACTGGGAAAGTGTGGTGAACTTACCTGCTCGGAGAGTGCTACCTCGGCTGCCTCAGCGAACAGGTAGCCCGACAGCCGGGTGTCCTTGCCGATGAGGACCCGGCCCCCCTCGGGCGCGAGCACGCGGGCCGCTGCGCTTGCGAGCTTGAGGGCGAAGTCCACCGTCATGGGATGTTCCCTTGGATGTCTGCCTTGGAGAAGAAAACTGCCGGCTCAGCTTGGTCTGTGAACCCCGGCGCCTTCACTGGAATCTTCACCTTTGCTTTCTGATGCAAAGCTAGCAACATTTGGGCGTACGTCCTTTAAGAGGCCGTGGGTAGCGAAGAAGGAGAAGCACCTTCATAGGTACCTCTAGAGCAATGAGCGAGGGGGGGCTCGCCCCCCTCACCATCCATGGCCGGCGAAGATGAAGAACCAGGCAGAGAGAGGACACTTATCCAAGATTACCTTGAAGAAAGTTACGTGCGCTGTTTGACTGATCAGATGATAGTGGGTAGGGTGGCCTGAAGCTGCTCCATGTCAGCCGGGGCGGGCAAAAGGTGGTGTAATCACTTTCATATGTGGAAGATGCCCTGGCATCCTCAGCCTCAGTTTCCACTGGGGGAAACTCCTCGTCACTAGAGCCGTCGCTATAGTCTGCCTATTCTATGGAAGACGAGCTTTGTTCTGGTGTCGAACTCTTTCCCTTCAAGGTGGATGACTCTTTGGCTGGATAATCTCTGGGAGGGACATCTCCCACGATAGAGACCTGATCGGTCACTTCCATAGCAGGAACGGCAGGTGAACGAACTTCAAAAGTAGGCTCACTCCCAGGAATGATCTCCTACTCAACCGGAGTTCACTCGGCAGCCTCGACAATGGGAGGCGAAGGAGGTCGGACCTCAACTAAAGCAGAAATGAAGAATGCTCATGTAGGCTGAAGGCATAATAAACCGCAGGAGCCCTAGGGGACAAGCCACAAATTACCTTCTATTTCATGGCTAGGCGTGGGAGAAGGTAAATCCCCCTCGATGGGAGTTATAGGCACTCCCTCTTCTCTCTCTCCAATTATCACAGGGGCAGCGGCCTCTGGCGCAACCGCTATAGAAGGAATGGTAGCAACTGTAAAATAAAAATTAGCGTATGGAGCCGAAGCGAAAATGGGATGCAAAAGGAAGAATATACCTTCGGTCGCATGCATCTACAAATGGGAAGCCTCAAACTCCTCAAATGATACAACAGGTGAGGGAAGAACCACCGGCTCCGTGTCTGTAGTCTTCTTTCGCTGGGCCCATTTGGCTTTAGTAGATGCCTCCTTCGCTTTAGTCACTACCTCCTTTACTTGAGACATGGGTAGCTTCCAAGCTTCCTAGAGGCGAGCGCTCCTACTCCCCTCGAAAATGAAGGTGACTTTTAAGTCTCCTAGAGGCGAGCACTTCTGCTCCCTCGGAAATGATGGTAGCCTTCGCGCTCCCAAAGGGTGAAAACTCATACTCCCCCAGAAATAAAGAGCAATAGCTTCCTCGCCAAAGGAAAACATACAAAGCTGACCACCAGCGGTGCATAAGCATCGGAGGCCAAATGCATCATGAGCCCACACCAAAATACAAGGAGGCGTACAGGACAGGGGACGACTATTCAGACATACGCCAACAGAACAAAAAAAAATAAGAATTCAGTATATAAGAAGTTGAGAGTAAAAGAAGAGATGGCGAGCACTTGCTGAGGAGCTCGCCCCAAAAATAGCAACGTCATCCGGCCCGCGGTCTTGGACCCTAGAATGCCCACAAATGCTAATGCATCATCTGAGAGACTGGCCAACTCCTTGTCCATCGCTGCCTTGGACCCAGCAGCTTGATCCCCAGTGCTCGGCTCCTCATCACCAAGCTCCTCCTCACTGTCACTACCCTTTGACTCGAACTGTGGGAGAACGAGGGACGGCATTGGGATGCCTCGGTCAGCGGCCGCAGTCTGAAGAGCGTCCACCCAGCCCTCCTGAAAGCCACAATCCTAGGCCAGGCCGTAAAACCTCAAAGGTCGCTGCATTCGGCTCATCCCAGTAAGCTGAAGACCAGCGATGGCAGTCCCTTGTCTCTTGGCCGGTGACGTACAGCAACACATGTAGGTCTTCTACCCACGACTCCGCTTCCCGTGCCCGGAGCTCGACGGTGTCAGCTAAAGCCCCGGGTAAAGTGACCGAGCCTCAGTTGCTTTAGCCCATTTGGTTGCCTCTTGAAGAGCCTCCTCCACTGCTCGAACCTGAATGTAGAAGGCATCCTGATCGCGCTTAGCCTCGGTGAGAACTCACTCCCATAGCTAAGGCCGCTCCCGGAGCTCGGTGCATTCACACGTTCAGATGTCTTGGCCCACCATTACATATGAATAGGTCAGACTAATCATCGGTTTGTTTAGAGTCATGTGTGTGTGTGTCCTTGTCTTATTCTTATTTGGTCTTGACTAGTACTGTCAGTTGCATAGTGAGTTGGTAGAGTCATTTGCTAGGCATGTTAGGAGTCTGCATGACGACATCCGTCGTCAC
The DNA here is from genome assembly GCA_024336825.1 of Amorphophallus titanum. Lineage (NCBI taxonomy): Eukaryota > Viridiplantae > Streptophyta > Magnoliopsida > Alismatales > Araceae > Amorphophallus > Amorphophallus titanum. The sequence continues at coordinate 106,668 of JANBPO010006124.1, forward strand.
ATTGAGGCCGACAATGCACGGTATAAGGAGTTAGCCGATGCCCATAGACACCACCGAGAGTTCCAAGAGGGTGAATACGTCATGATCACACCTGCCAGGTCTCTTCACTGAGGGATAGGATCTCCAAGATAGTGAACCTTGCCGGGAGCTTTTTTAACAGCTTCATTATTCTACTCCCAACCCAGACATTAGATAACTTCATCTCCTCTACCCATCTAGGCCAGGAAGAGCCTTGCACTACGACCCCTGACAGACCTACTTCATCAGACTCTGAGTTTTCACCTTTCTACTGGGTGTCATCCTCTTGCTGGCCCTTGTTGTCTACCACTGGGCCGGCCTTATCTTCATCTGGAGCACCAGAAGGTTGCTGAAGTTGCGGGTAAGTGCCCCTAGTGGCAGGGCTGGCATCTTGGCATCGTTACTTACCCTTGGACATCTTCGGAAATTTGAGGAAAGAAGGGACTGTGCTACTACTTCCACTCTGAGTGAATAACCCTAAGGAAGGAGGGATTTGGGATCCCTTGACCTCTGGAGGGGTATCTTATAGGGTTGCTCCCCTCCGAAGATGATGTTGTGGTTGGCGGGTGGCTAGTGTCCCCACTTTCGGCTTGACCAAGTTGCATGAGTGGTGATCACGGCTTCGGCCTGGCTAGCCTCGGCAGCAGGTGTGAATCATATTTCCTCCTCATCTTCATCATTGGATAGATTGAAGAGGACAGAGAGAGTATTGCAGAAGAGCACTGTCTCCCTCTTGGCCTTGCGGGCTCTTCTTTTCTTCTTTTGCTCCTTCTTATCTCTGGTTGGTGCTTTCCCCCAGAACAGACTGTCATCCTTTTCTGCCAGTTGGTCAACTTCACTTTTTTTTTCCAGTGAGAGTTACTCCAGTTCTTGCCATGGGACATGATCCCTTACCATCAAGGGTTTCAACTTGCGATGTTCATACTCATCTAGCCCGTTTATGTAGTCCTCCAGCCGCTGGGCCTCCGAACTAATTTCTTTGGCCACCGGCAATGGAGTTTGCCTCCTCCGATTGTGGGTGTATATTCTGATTATTGTAGACGGCCTGGTCCAGGTTGGTGCTGGCACCGGAGGAGTAGGTCGCGACGTGATGCCATGGACATGTGCCCCCACCCTTGGGTGAGGTGTGGCTTTCTTCTTAATCTTTGCAGGGACCTGCTGCCATCCCTGTTGTTCTTTTGCTGGTATCAGAAAGTAGGCCTCATAAGTATGCTGAGTGCTGGCTTCTATGACTTATTCGAGCAATGCCTAGTACAAAGAAATCATATTGGCCATAGCTCTCCTCAGAGGCGCTTCATGAGGTTGTAGAGGGTTAACCTTGTAATCTCCCAACTCTATTTCTTCCATGTCAAGTGAAAAAGATATCACAATTATAATCACATTATATTTTAGTCCGTTTTTAATACGGGACTATTCTAACAATGCCGCCATGTACCGATGGGTACGTCGTAAGGCGATCTAATTTCATTAGTAAGTAGCAGCTGCAACCAGATCTAACACGGAGTAGCTGTGATGAGTGTTGAGTAAACCAAATGGTTGGGTGGAGTAGGTACCAAGTCCCTGTCATGCAAGTTGCCGTATGAAACTTGGTTCCCCTTCTAACCCAAGTATATATATGTACATATGTTATCTCTAGCTTCCATGCAATTGGTACGTACCCGAAGACCATCAGGGTGGCTGTTACTCTCACACTAGGTGCCATTGCCACCAGAACCACACCACAAATTCCTCGGGGATAAGGATCACAAGATGGAAAAGATCGAACAAGGGAATAGCACATGCAGCCCTCACAAGTTATACGAACAGAAAAGGTGTGCGTTTGTGGGCTTCTTCCTTGTGCCTTTCATTTGTGTGGGGGGTGCCGTCGAATGTGATTGGAATCACAAGGATTCTCCTACGTACTTCCACCATATATTCACTTCACATGGCATATCGCGAAAATGGTCTCACGTATATTGTCATGTGGCACTTGCTACGGTGATCTGACATGACGGCAAGAACTGATCACGAACTCTTCCCTAGACTCAAATTGTCAACTTTTTCCTTCTTACGTTAGTTAATTCCTCTCGCCGTCCGTGTACAGAGTCCGATATGATGCCACTGAAACAAGGCAATATGGTAAGAATGGAATTCACAACGTACGCCGGATTAGTGAACGAAAACCTGTTTTTTTTTCTTGGTGCAGGATGTCTCTACGGACACTAGTTTCCTTTCTCTCGTGCAAGTTGCTATTCGGTCTTTCTAGCATAAATGGAAAGTTTTCACTGCGTGCATGCTTGTTGCTCCTGTTATTATTGTTTGGAGTGGCTTTATTTATTTCCAACAGCAAGCTGCATGCGCAGCATGAGTGGCTGAGAAGTCTCCCCGGTCGAGCTCCCACATTGGTCTCCATCCCCCTTCATCTATCTATCTATCTATTCACCATTAGGTGATGACGGAAGAGGCGGTGTTCCATTATTACTCTGCAGGACGTTGCCATCAAAGACTCACAACCAGCATAACCCCCTCTCTCTCTTCATCTCTCCGAGACTTTGGATTGCGCATCTGAGTGTTTTCGTGGGTTTTAGATAGTATTTTTAAAATAAAATTAAAATTTTAAGTATTAGATCTCCGGTTCCCTGCATCGTTTTCACGTGAGTCTCCTCATTTGTTTTAGTGGGGATTTCCTACTACTTGGATTCACATTCCACTTAACATTATCATCATTTTTTCTTTTTTCTTTTGAAAAGGGGTTGGTAGATTTTTCCTCGCGATTGCCCTTCACGTGAGTGTAGAGGTTTGTGCATCTATGAAGTGTTAAGAAGAATTTATGATGTCCCGATAGCTAAGGACTATTGCTCATATTATGCGCAAGGTGTGGGAGTTTCGCCTAGGGTGTATCCTGTGAGTTGTGCTAGCAACATAGCTAAGACTCTTCCCCTAACCGTATGCACTCATCGAGAATTGAATTTTCATTCCTTAGGGTGTGTCGTGACGCACACATATCCTGAATCAGGACAACATTATTTAGCAAGGGAGTACGTAGTCTTAGAAATTTGAAGAAAGTGTATTAATACTATATTTCAGGCAGACATACGATGCATAGAAATCAAGACAGGTGATAATATTGTTGAATGACATAGAAATCAAGACAACAGGTTGCACAGAAGTTCAAGCAGTAAGGTCGATGCAGTTGAAGAAGTTCAACAACTAAGGTCGATGCACATGCTGAAGACTTGCAACTAAGGTCGATGCACATGCTGAAGACTTGGAACTAAGGTCGATGCACATATGCAGTCTAGTCCAGAAGGTCGATGCACATGCTGAAGACTTGGAACTATGGTCGATCCACATATGTAGTTGTTCGCACGTGGTGGGTGGTGGGCCACGGGCGCACGTGTGTGTGGTGACCGGACTGAGGGATGGGATGAGACGACGGGGGGAGATGCCAGAATCTAACGTAGTTCGGGCACTTCCTCTCATGGCCGTATCTTTCTCAAGGTGGCACCGTGCACTCGCCTTTCATGAAAAGTCTAGGGGAGACCAAGTGACACGGGAGGTTTTCTAGTTTTTGGAGAAACATGGCTGGGGTGTGGACATGCCAGTCGATTTCTCGACAATCACCCATGGAACCGAAAGCTAATAGGGGAAGCGCCGTCAGAGCACGGCACGTGGACTCGGGAGGTGGGAGACACGTGGAGGGAATGGCGGTTCCATCGGTGCGAGTGCACAGGCAACTATGGGGTGTCGTGTACTGGACATCTTTCCCCACCAACCGCAAGCAGTCAGTGTTTATTTACATCGGATTGAATCCAAACACCTTCGTTCCATGCTGAAGAGAGAGCTGTATGTGTCTGAAGTCGTGGATGGAGAGCAGGGAGCACTTCACAGCTATGGGTTCACGCTAGGCCGGGCGAACTCCTCTTGTAAAAACTGTTCTGCTCTTGGGAAGCTAAATGAAACTCTTATGATTGATATAGATTTACATAAAGAACACATTGGATGTTTGAAAGATGAGAATGGAACCTGTAGAGGCGAAAATCTGGTCTCTAACCCTCATACCACACTTCTCTATTTATTTGTCAGGAAAAGTCATCTGGCACTCATAGAGGCTTGCAAACACCAGAAGGATGAGCATCAGAAGGAGCCCTGGGCGTTATCCTAGGGGACAACCCTCTGATGCTTAAGTTAACACTGAGTCGAATAGAAAATGGAGGAGCGTAGACGAGAAAGAAGGGTGAGGGAGGCCGTCTATGTAGGTTTGAGAGAGATGTTGGGCTTTCTGAGGGGTGCTCGCTATTGCCAGTGACCACTCAACGAGTGCTCGCTGGGAGGTAAGGGTGCTCGGAAGGGATTTCTCTCCGTAGGTGGATGATCGGGACCTCCTTGATAGTAGCAGAATGTGTTACTCTCTCTGGCTTGTCTCTCCTTGATTTCTCTGTGTGTTTCTTAGTGGAGTTCACCTTGTCTTGGGTTGTCTGTCAGAGTCCCTTTTATAGGGGGTTGTCCTGGAGGAGGGAAGCCCAACCCTTAGCAGAGAAGGGCTCCAGTCATGGAGTAACATTTCTCATGATCGTGGGGGGAGTTTACCATTGAGAGACTGATTCTAGAGTCACCTGTTTCCCTGGAGAGTCTTACGGTGCCCGTGGGACGTGCTTGCCCTTAGTGAGATTGAGGCCGATATCATGGGGAGTAACGGTCGGTCATCGGAGAGTCCTCCGATGGTTATTATGCCTTCGTCAATGTCTTTTATGCTGGCAAATCCAAGGACCATTCATCTTGGGCCGTCCGTTGTGGGTAGTGACTGTCGAGGTCCGTTAGGTGCGTCGTGGTCCGTGAGTCAAATTGGGTCTGGCATAAGTGGGCCGTATATGGGCTGAGGCACTTTTACCCTCCTCACTAGCCCCCCTACTCTCAGATGTTGAGTACTCTTTTGGGATCTGAGAATCAAGTTCAAGAGGGTGCGTCAAAGGATGGGTCTGAGGATGGTCTCCTCACATTACTTGGGTCGGTGGCCCCGGCACTGGGATGGGCGCACAAGGTCCCCCTAGCGGTGGTAAGTGGCATCTCTATAATCATGACGTGAGCTGTCTTTTCTGGGAGCACTAACTCAAATGGTCGCCTGAGTTCGGTGGTTATACATTGATGGAGACGGGCGACTTATCCCCTTCCGTGTGATTTCGAAGTGGCTGTCCAATTTTTGGAAGCTATAAGAACCACCATAGGGTTCCCCTAGGAGCCTTACCTGCTCCAAGTGTTTACTGCGGCCATTAGCTGTTCCTTCCTCAAATTTTCTTTTCCTGGTGAGGGTTCCCTCTTTTTCTCATTCCTGGGGTCATGGCTTCTCATAGGAGAGTCCTCCATCTAGGCTCCATGTCTTCCACAGAGGAGGTAAGAGTCGACCGTGGTGGCGCTCCGAGCACGTCGGGCACCAGCCCCCGTCGTCCTCCTTCTCCCCCATTAGTGACTTATAGGGTGGTTCATGGGCTATGGGAGGCCTTCCAGATCCCATCTGACTTCAACATCGTCTTCCCGACCATCGAAGATGACTTGTGGAGCCACACTTGGGGCGGTATTAGGGTGCCCATAGAGTCTTTCTGGGCTAGCTTTCGCCTTCCTATCCACCCCTTCATCGATTCCATCCTCCATTACTACAGTCGGTACTTGGGTGAACTTTCCTTTAACTCTTGGCACATCCTCTATGGGTTTGTCTTCATTTGCAACCAGGCTTCGGTTGCACCGAATGTCTTCCTTTTCTGGCAGTTCTACAACCTCTAGTGCTATCCTGTCGATACCTCTTCCCTCTGGGGACTTCGCTCCTTCACTATAAATAGCATCCCACGATGAACCCTAAGGCCATCCTAGGTCTGTGGAGTTGCTGAGAGATCTTGCAGGATGTCGACGGAGAAGGCTGGTTCTTCTTCAAGCGAGGGATCTGGTTCCCCGTCTGGCGAGGCCCCTCCCAAGTGTTTGTGCTTCCTCCAGGAAGTACTGTCGGCACCAGAGGTGGCCGTGGGGGAGAGCAGCGATGGCGGCGTCTCCGAAGATAGTAGCGGGGATACCTGGACGGATGGTAGGAGGCCTTAGCCATGGTTAACCGCCTTTACACTAACAAGGCGGTCTTAAGCCTCCTTCCTGATAGATTCCTTCCCAAGGAGGATGAGTAACCTCTTTGTACTCCCCCTCCACTTATAAATAAAACTTTTTTTTGTCATCTTCTCTTTGCTTTACGGTGTGTGCTTGGTAGGCTACCTTCGTGTGTGGTGAGCCTGTGAGTGTGTATGAACTTGTCGTTTAAATTTGTCCCTTCATTGTGTATGTGCTCCGTCCCTTTGGGGTCTTGCGCTTCATCCTTGGAGACGACGAGAGTTTACCTTGGAAGGCTTATGCGTACGTCTTTTCTTGGTGGGAAAAGATTATTGCTCATGATTTTTGAGGGAGCATGGGCACTCGCCTCTTGGGAGTTTGGGGCTACCATTGTTTTCGAGGGAGCATGGGTGCTCATCTCTTGGGAACTTAGAAGTCACCATAGTTTCTGAGGGAGCATGAGTGCTCACCTCTTGGATACTTGGAAGCCACCATAATTCCTAAGGGAGCATGAGTGCTCGCCCCTTGGGGACTTAGGAGTCACCATAGTTTTTGAGGGAGCATGAGTGCTTGACTCTTGGAGGCTTGGAGGCCACCATAATTTCTAAGGGAGCATGCGTGCTCGCCCCTTGGAGGCTTGAAAGCCACCATAATTTCTGAGGGGAGCAAGAGTGCTCGCCTCTAGGAGACTTAGAAGTCACCTTCATTTCTGAGGGGAGTAGGAATGCTCGCCTCTAGGGAGCTTGGAAGCTACATTCCTTTTTTAGGGGAGTGGGATCGCTCGCCTTTAGGAGACTTAGAAGTCACCTTCATTGTCACGCCCCGAGCGTGAAAAGAACCTGGGAGTGCGTGACAAGTTTATATCATTCATGTCAATCAAAGCACGAGATAATTTGGCACATATAAGATAGAGTACGCAAAAGACAAGTAACAACCAAGTTCTTTATTCATTAATAATTCCAACATTTTATTTCATAATTCTTCAAAAGAAAGAGTACTTTAATGACACTCTAGACTCATTAAAAGTACAATAATGACTCAAGAAAGTAGAAAAAATGATGTGGGACAGCCAAGGGGGTGCAACGGAAATGATATGAAGAACCCTCAGACCTATCGTTGCAAGCACCTTAGCGAAGACCTATACCTGATTTCGGCGGACAAGTCACTTGACGCGCTTCCCTTTTCTGGGGTAACTCGGGGATGGTAGGTTGAGTCCAAGGACCAGACCCTTGCTGGTTGGGGTAAGGACAAGGCCGAGAGGGGATCTGATGGGGACATCAAAGTGGAGACTTAGTGGACCGACCACATTGGTAGAGAGGTCGCTCCCATCCCTTGGCCCATTAGGCCTAGCCCATCTAATTTTTTGGGCTTTCTATTTTTTTATTGGAGACCCTCGCCACCTCCTCCCCCCTCCCAGAGCCATCATCCCTCATTCCCCAGCCATTGTATTCCCCCTCCTACTCCATTTTCCATCCCGAGGTCGTAGCTTAAGTTACAGTTCACAGGCAGCATACTAAGGTCATGGATACAGCACCGTCTCTGGCCCTTCCCTGATCCCCCTGCTGGTAAGTCATACCTCTACGAAAAGGTCATCCAGAGAGCTTTCCAGGCGAGGTAGTTTCGTCACCGTCCGAGCCCCGAGCTGCCTGTGAGAGTGATTTTCCCCCGACTATGCAGGACCACTTAGGTAGAGAACTAGAGCCCCAGAGAAGGTTCGACCATGGATACTCCCATGTAGATCTAGGCGTGAAACTTGGCTGAGAGCTTCCTCTACCAGTCCTCTGTCATCCCCAAGAAGCAGAATGAGATTTGGACGTCGTCATGAAAAGTTTCAAATTTTTTCCCAAAGGTGCGCCAGGTTAGTCTCCCTGTTCTAGAACTGACCCACCCCCACTGTTCTGGCCAGTACGATCATCCCCGATGTCAGTTGACAGCATCGTTAGTCCCGAATGAAATAAGACTTGACCACAATCACAACGGCTCTGGTCTTGCCTTCAACGAAGCACAGCATTGTTCGTGACATCCACATCTTCTAGCAGCATCTCCCTGGGAGCAGCCAGAACCAGAACAGTCCGGCCCTATTTCAGGTCCTACCCCGACCAGCAACCTTGTCAGGAGAATTCAAGAAAATTCAAACATCCTCCTAGGTAAAGTATGAGACTTTTGCCACTGGTTTTATCCCATTTGGAGTTCGGTGGTGACTGTGGCGGTGACATCTTCGACTGTCTATCCGGTGATTCTAGAAGCTGGCAGCATCGGCGGAGCCCAACATGATGATTTTCTACCTTCACTTCCCCTCCCCGCCTGGCCGGCTTACAGCCCCTCCCTGTGTGGAGGTAGTATTTGATTGTAAATATCTTAACCCCCACCCCGAGATCCCCCCTCCTGTGAGAGGGGTAGTATTGTAACCCACTTATTTTCAGGTCAAGCACCATCGCCGTGGCGTGTGGGGGTGTGCCCACGCTTCCCGACGTGCCCTCATCTCCGGTCGGGATCGGTGTTTTCACACCGATCAGGTGAGCCTTGGTTACCCCATTGCTGTTCTTTCCTTTGCTGGTTTAGTATCGCCTCTAGCGCCATCAGACGGTGAGTTGAGTGCCCGATCCTGAATTGCTAACATTTGTGTGACTACCGCGGGTGAGTCATGAGGGAGTCATTAGAGGCAAACAAAACATCAAGAGAAGCCATATTCTGAGACGATAATGACAGATAACCCAAAAAAGTAATGATAAAATCACGATTTCCTACAGGAATGAATAGGGAAGTCGTTATGATTTCAGCAATGCAACGACGAAGACGGCAAATATATGGTCAAAGAAGAAAAAGGAGAAATGTTTTTTGTGGCAACCTGATGGAAGCCGAGGTCCCTCGTCAGCCCCACCCCGAGCTCCGCCAGGCACGAGAAGACCCTGGCGTCGCTGCCGTAGAGGTGGGCATACCGCACCAAGCACGAGTCCAGAACCCCGGCCAGCACCCTCGCCAGCGGCCAGCTCAGCGCGAACCCGCCGCCCCCGAAGGCCATGTCGAACGAGTACTTCTCGTTCTGCTCCACCGCCTCCGAGCTCCCCCCGATGTAGTGCCACCACTCCCAGTCGTGCCTCCGCAGCGTCGCCACCAGGTTGTCTGGGAAGAACACCGTGTCGTCGTCCCCGAGCACCACCCACCTCACGCCCGGTAACCCCTCCACGGCCTCCACGAGCTCCCGCACCACCCGTGCCACGCGGACCGCCGACCGCAGCCCGCCGCCGGGAAAGGCGTAGGGCAGCCGGGAGGTGTCGGCGGAGACCCGGAGCGGGGGAAGGCCGTCGCCGCCGGTGTTGCCGTCTGGGAGGGGCGAGTCAAGGAAGACGAACCCGCGCATGCGGGCGGGGTCCCACCAGCGGCCGATGTAGGGGCTGCGGCGGGGGAAGGAGCGGGACGAGGAGGCGATGCCGAAGACGAGGTGGTCGAGGGTGGTGGGAATCGGCTCGGGGACGCCGCCCGCGGCGGCAGCGGTGCGGGGGCATGGTATGGGGGTGCAGAAGAAGCCTCGGGGCTGGCACTGAGGGAGGCGGAGGAGGAAGAAGGGTACAGAGAGGAAGAGGAGAACGGCGGAGACGAGGAAGGGGACGGTAGCGGCGCCAACGAGCCTGGTGGCAGGACCCATGGCTGGCGGAGGCCCCGGTGACCGGGCGGAGTAAATGAGAGGAAGCCGGGCAAATCGGGTTAAAAGATGGAAGTGTAGCGATTGCACCGCGGCGCATTGCATTGGTCATTTATAAGAAATGCCGCTTGGGTTTATTTATATGCATGACGTCACTGTGCTGTAAGTTGGTAACGTCTTCAACACCTAAAATTTACTAATAAATAGTGAGCGTCTGTAGTAATAACAGATGACAAGTAAATAGACTTACAATGGTCGACAATAATAGTTTTTAATTACGGATAGTATGTTCTTTCCAGACCTCAAAAGATGTGAATTTTGGCATTTGCGGTTCTTATTTATGCTCTCTGGATCCAATTCAGAAAATACTACAGGTTTACTAAGAATGGCCTTGGGAGCCGCTCACTAAGGCATTTCGTCGAACAAGTGCTTCTTCTCCATGAGGTCAGTGCAGCTGGCTTGGCATGCCTTATGAGGTTGACCTATCTCTTGCAAGGTCAGAGCAGCTGCTGAAGTTACCTTGAAGATGGTCTTCGAAGTCGATGCACATAAGGTGCTTGGCCTTGGGTAGGGTCGATGCACATTTGGAAATTCTCCATTGAGGTCAGAGCATATTTGGAACTTAGCAAGTCCAAGTCTGTGCCCATTTGTATATGGCATGACCAAGTCTGTGCACATAACTATTCCACCACATACAGGTCGATGCACATTCCAAGGTCGACGCTTGTCAAGGTCGGTGCTCATTTCAGGGTCGGTGCGTATTACTGTTTGAAGCAGATGAAGGTCGATACACATCTTGTTCCATTACATACATGTCGATGCACATCCCTATTTGAACCATACAATGGTCGACGCACATTCTTGTTTGAAGTAGAGAGGTCGGTGCACATTCCTGTTGAAGCATACAAAGGTCGATGCTCATCACTATTTGAGGTAGGCAAAGGTCGACGCATATGAACCCCTTCCTTCAATAAGGTCAATGCACATTTTCTTTTGTCAACAGAAGGTCAATACACATATGCTATCAACACTCTAAGGTCGGTGCACATCACTGTTGAGCCAAATGAAGGTCGATGTACATTTTCTTTTGTTAACGGAAGGTCGATGCACATCATTGTTGAGGCAAATTAAGGTCGATGCACATCTTTCTGAATCATACAAAGGTCGATGCACATTTTCTGAAGCTCATAAAGGTTGATGCACATCTTGGTTGTTTGCCTATAAAGGTTGATGCACATTTTCTGAAGCTCATGAAGGTCGATGCACATCTTGGCTGATGCACATCTCCCTGAGACATATGAAGGTCGATGCACATCTTCTGTCTGAATCATAGAGGTCGACGCACATTGAGAACTTTCTTCAGTAAGGTCGATGCACCTTTTCTTTTTGCATGAGAAGGTCGATGCACATTCTGCAAGAAGGTCGATGCACATGAACCGTTTGGCAGAATGTCTTCAAACCTGGACACATCAAAAGTTGTCATGAATTTTTGAGCCAGTTGGCTAATGACTCATGGTGACGTCATCAAAATAATATGTACAAAATAACATATACTCAACATTCTCTAATTAATTTTTTATAAAAATCTCACGCCACTCCCTCTCTCTCCTCACTTTTCTCTCATCTCTCTCTCTCTTCCTCTCAAATCTCTCTCTCTCCCTCACACGTTCTCTCTCCTCTCTCCCCCTTTCACTCGGTTCGTGGTCCAAACGGATCCCGGTCGACACATGGGAGGTACCAACGAGATGGGTTTGACGCGAGGATCGCGTCGGTACCCTTCATCTCTCAGATCGTGGAGCGTGGAGACGTGTGCGAGCGGAAGGATGACGTGGACCCCTTCGCCTGATCTGCATCGATTCGCGGTCTTCGCCACGCAAGAGGTAGGGGAACGGACTCCTCATCTCGCCAGGAATCCGTTGATGCCACATGCCCCGCCATCCGTCACCATCTTCATCATTTTTCGTACAAATCTCATTTTGGGTGATTTTGGGCTAATTTCTCATTTTGCGGTCCTCTCTCGATTTCTGGTCCAGACGGCCGTTGATCGAAACAAGGGAGGTACCGTTGGATTGGTCGCATCGCGAGAATCATGTTGACGCCCATCTTTCCTCGATCTGCGGAGCGTGGAGCCGAGTCGGGCTGGAAAGCGTCGCGTCGCCCTCTCACCGGATAGGCACTGAATCGTCGGTTTCATCATAGTCCAGGTAGGGGGATGGATTCCTTACCTCGTTAGGACACTGCTAGTACCACATGCGCTGTGGTCCGACTCCCTTTGCCTCATTTTTCATGCATGTTCTCGTTTAGTTCATTTTTAGCCTTTAATCCTTGAAATTGTCTCCATGGGCATTGTCTTTTATTTTTAGTGGCATGCGTAGGTGTTAAATGTTGATATGGCATGGTAGGATAGTTTAGATTTGTGTTTCTCCGTGTCCCTCGTCGATTTCAATCGATCAGGAGGGGGTTTCGGTTCCGAACTCTGGAGTCTCGACACCCAGGTGACATAACGTGCCTGTCCCGGTGCGTTATAGCCATTTGGCGCGCCTGTAGAGGTGCGTTATATCCCCTCGTGACGGACTCCTCTAGGTCCGTTATTGACCTTTAACAGCCCAGTATGGGTGCGTTATGCCATGCATGTAACTGTGAGTTTTCTGTGGATTTTCGAGTTCGGGTGCCTTTAACGCGCCTACCCTGGTGCGTCATAGCCCCTATTTGTTGTGTTGAAGGTCTATTGCCTTTAACGCCCATGTTCCTATGCGTTATATCCCCTGTTTAACTGTGGATTCTGATCATTCTGGTGGGCATAACGGGCCATCGGAGGTACGTTATGTTCCTATAACGCCCATATATATAGGACTTGATAAACAACTTGATTATGCGTGCATGCATGATCGAGTTACATCTGTTAAAATTAAGTCGCAGTTCTCGGATCACTTCTCCACTCTTGTGTGTTGTGATTGGTTGGCAAAATAGGCTGGATCACCCGTTGCCATTAAGTCTCCGCACAACTGTTGTTTGTGTGTTGTGTGAATCGGGGGGGCCGCTGTATTAATGGATCCATGGCCTCCCAACAATTTTGAGCCCAATATGAACAGACAACAGATCAATGGCTTTCCCATTTGAGAAATGATTTCTACAATCTGAAGATCCTATGACTGCATGAAGCCATCTAATATCTTTGCTTCTCACTACTTTTCGTTTCCATCACACAATGGCTAGCGGGGCCTTTTACTTTTGACCATGACGATCGGAAAACGTGGGGTACATATACTTTCATGCGAATGGAATAAAATGTTTGGAAACAACCATATGCTATATATACTTTCATACGAGCAGAAACGTTCACATGACTGACCCAACGCAGTAGTCATCACCTCCATCATCTCAGCCCATCTCGTTGCGTGAACGTGTAAATTACAACAGAAGTTTCTCTTCTCAGTTAAAGCTCAGCCAAATCAAGTGGAGTGAGGTGCAGGATTTTAACTCCGCCACAGAATGATTGCGTAGTGGTCCCTTCATCCCTCGCTGCAAAGTGGAATGAGGAACGGGAGGGAAGGAAGGAGGTGGTTTATAAATGACAGTGGAGGCAAAGAAGGGGTGGTCCAAACTGTTGGTAAAGGGGAGGAGAAAGGGAGTGGCCGGATCGCCTTTCACTTGGTTAGGAATCTTATTTCTGACACAGGATGAGTTCAAGTCTATAACATTCAGAGGGCTGTGAAGTTTTTAATCCTTACCACCTCTCCCATATTTTATGTCTTGTTTGGTTGGAATATTAACTTCGATACCATATTAGTTCACTTTTAGAGTATGCAACATCCATATTGAAGAGGATTACCAATATTAAAGATGGAGGAAGGGGATATGATATCATATTTGGACCCTTGTGTTCAGATGCGTACGTATCTTTTTAAATTTGGTATGTCGTTACACACTTTGACCATGATAATATTGGAGTTGATAAATTTAACCAAACACTTGCGATCTATATCAATCTATCAGGTAAATTAGTATTCATAGAGTCTTGTAATTACACATTTATTGAGTAACTACACTCTTTCATAGACTTCTTCCCAAAAATACAATGGTTTATTCCTATTGTTATATAGTGTTTAAGTGAATATCGTATTTCAATTCTAGTGGCATGCGTAGGCTTGAATGGTCGGTATGGGTTGGCAGGTTGAGTTGGTTTTGTATTCCGCCGCGTCCCCCATTGATTTCGATCGGTCGGGAGGGGGTTTTGATTCTGAACTCTGGAGTCACGATACCCAGGTGACATAACGCGCCACCCCTGGTGCGTTATGGTCATTTGATGCACCCCTACTGGTGCATTATGTGGTCCGTGAATTGAGTTTTCTATGGATTTTCATGTTTGGGTGGCTTTAACGTGCCTCACCTAGCGCGTTATAGTTCCTGTGTATTAAGTTAAAGGTCTGTTGCCTTTAACGCCCCTACCCCTATGCGTTAAATTCATATGATGCCCCACTCATGGTGCATTATATCCCGTGGTCACCTGTGGATTCTAGTCGTTCTGGTGGGCATAATGGCCTGTGGGAGACACGTTATGTTCATATGACGCCCCACCCTTGGTGCGTCATAGCCCTTATCTGTGTGTTGTGTGCTGGTTGACTTTAACGCCCTTGATCCAATGCGTTATAGTCCTATAGCGTGCCTGCCCTAGTGCATTATAGTTCTATTTTCCTGTGGATTTATCTGAGTTCTGTGAAGCATAGTGGTCCTTCCCTGGTCCGTTATGGTATGTAACGGGGTGTTGTTAGTCCATTATATACCTAGAGATTTCAAAAGCATGCATGTGTAATTTCTAATGCAATTCATGTTCCATATGTGCCATCTTTGAAATATTTTATACACTGTGGCATTCTTTTACATCCCAAAGAGCAGCTTCCTCTTTCCTTGTAATGGAACCACTAGTCGTAGCCCGACGATGTCCGTGTCGGCCCACTCGGGAGAGGTGGCGGGGTATTCCCATTTTACGATTTGTAAGCTAGTTTCCATGGGCCCTCTCGCATAGTTAGTAGCATCCTACTGTGGGGGAAAACTAGCTAGAGGCCTGGCTCAAGGCGATGGGTCAGTGTGTGCACACATGGTCAGAGGCTTGGATTGACGCTGACGAGCGTTACTCTGATTAGTCACTCAGTGTGATACTGTTGTGTCACTCACTTGTCACGAGCTTGACTGCGAGGTGCTTGAGACGCAGTGTAAGATGTTAGTGGATGCATCTAGTTTCTTCTTTCTGGTGGTCTTCCTTCCTCCTGTCACATGGTTAGTTGAGGTTTACTCTATTGGTAAATTTAGCTTCTGATGCTATTAGTTAAATGTAATTCGGCATGCTTACCTGTTTAGATAGGTTTTCCTGCTTTGCTATACTGTGATTTAACACTGACAGATGTCGTAAAAATATACATTTAATTGATATGCATTAATTCTTAGTACAATTTATCATCGTAAAGATAATGGTTCAAACACTCAAATCACCGGCTCACGATAAGAAGTGGTTCAAGTAACCCTGTAACACGCATGGTTATCTTTTTTCGGTCAGACATGTGAATCAATCTCAGTTCAAAATGAGGGAATATGGACTTTGAACGGGATAGATTTCTATTTGGGAGGGGGAGCACGGCAAATCAAATTAAGAACAAATTAGAGCCAGATAGTATATACTGGGCTTTGGTGACTGTCGGGTGACATGGCCGATGATCCAGACGGCTGGTGGAAGGTGTACATGAACTGTAGCAGCGACAGACCGAGCGTCGAAGGGGCCGCTGGCCGGTATTAGAAGGAAGCCGTTATTGGGCCCACAATGAACACTAAGTATTGTGTTCAAAGACTGGCGGCGTGGGCACCGGAAAAGAAGGCCGGCCGCGAGCAGCAGCACGATCCGACGGCGGCGGCGGTTGCTGGCAGGGGGCTGACGGCAGCGACTTGCAGCATGAGGCGCGGTGGCGGATCCTGGAAGGTTCGGTGGCCGCTTGCAGCACAAGGCATGGAGCCGGACGCGGGGTGGTGCGAACCAGCAGCTGCGGCGGTGGGCGGTGGCCGTCCACGTGGGCAACGGTGGCTAGGAGTAGTAGAGCCGGCAGCTGTAAACTGCTCAAAGGGTTGACGGTAGGGAGGAGGCCGCCGTCACAGCAGGGCCGGCGGCGTTGGGCGACGGCGCCGGGAAAGGATGGTGGAGCCCTGCTCGTGCGGCGTGGCGGCCGCGGACGGCGCAAATGAGGGGTGGCGAGCCTGCTTGGGGCGTGGTGGCCGCGGACGAGAGAACGACGACGTGGCACGGCACCGGCTGGAGGCGGGGTTGGTAAGGAGGTGGCCGGCTGTGAGGCTGCTGTTGCCGCTGAAGTGCTGGCCTGCAGTGTCGTGCGTCCGGTTCACAGGGACGTCAACGCGTGGGAGGAGAATGCACAGGGGAAGGAGAACAAGAAGAAGAAGAGAGGGGGGGGTTGGTTCGGGCTCACGCCAGCGAGAAGAAAGAAGGCAGATTTAGCATCGCACGGTAAGAGATTACGGCGACGTAATCAATTTTTTTTACCACAATCTATAATACTAACGAAAAATTGCATGAAGGTTCAAAAGATTTAATATAATGCATACAACTTAATGAAAGCCAAATATTATATAATTAACTATAGATAAATAAATAAATATTAATCTCTCTGCTTTGCAGACTTTGATGTACAGTTACTTTTCCATTTAATACAAGCACTATACCATTAACTACCAAAAAAAGAAATTCCCTGTGGTTGCAAACAAGGATGGCACGCCTGGGGGGGACGTCTCCCACCTTCCTTCTTTTGCTGAAGTGAAAGTCTGTGCCAACCCTGAAGTCCGGGTGCCCTTTTCCTGTCCTTGCAGGAGAGGTAGTAGAAAAGCACCTGTTCTCGCTTCCCAGCAGCTTCTAGTTCATCTCCCTCTTGCCGGATCGTGTTCAACGACTGCCCGCGACTGTTACGTCTACTCATCCAGGACTTTAACAACTATGGCGGCCGTCACCTACGATCCCATCATTGTCACCACCAACGCACGGATGGGATACTTGGCGGTGCCGACCACTTTCTGCAGCTTCGCCCCAGTCATCGGATCACCCTACTTCCTGGGTGTGGTCCCCGTGGCAGCTCCACTGCCACCTCCAGCTCCTATTTCCTCTAGCACCACCAATGCGCCATGCTAGCTACCAGTCCCGACAACCAGGCTGAGCGTCAGGCTCATCTCTCCTGCCACCGGTGCTCGTAGGGGTCCCAGACCAGTCCCAGCCCGGGCAAGCATTAGTCCCCGGGGCCAGTCTCGACTGGCATCCGACGCAAGCCTTGCGTCCCAGGTTCTGGTCTCCAGTCCTTTGGCTCGCTCGGGCCTCCAGGCCTGAGCGCCAGCCAAGCCAACTTCCAGTGTGGGTCTCCACCCTACGGTGTTTGGCTCCTCAGCACTCTGCTCGGGCCGTCACTCTCTAGCTCCCATCGAGCCAGCTCTCCACATGGTCCTCCTAGCCCGGGGGTAGGGCTCCCTAGCACCCTGTTCGGGCGACCCGACCCGAACGAAAAAAGCGCGACCACCTCACCCGGGTCCCCAATCCCTGGCACGAGGCTTCCTACCATCTAGACCCGATGTACAACTCTGGGGTTTCCCGCAGATGATGTCTGGTACGAGTGGTCCACATCAGGTCATGGATCGCTCGACTCTACCTCAGGGGCATTCCTCTCATAATCTGACAACGCCGATCCCTAGCATGGGTCTGCTTCGTGGGAGGTGGTGACCTCGATGCGGATTGAGCGCCCTCTGTCGCACCTTCCGATCCTACCAGCTCCTAGTTCAGGCTCAAGGCCTCGGGTCACTAGCATCCCGGTCCCCCCTACAGTGACAACTCTGGGTGCAAACTCATCATTGTGAGCATCCGCAACACTAGTGTCGGCTCAGGCAAAGGCCTACCCTCGAGCCTCCCGGCCGCCTGCCTTCATTACGGACCTCACATCTTGCGGGCCCGTCCCAGGATTCTTGATGAATGGCCTTGTGCCGCAAGCACCCGCAGGCTGGGTTTTCTCGGCCTACCACCTTGGAGCAGAATCATCTTCGGCTCCCCAGAAGAAGCATCATCGTAGCCGTAAAGGCAAGCGACCCACTGTTGTCACTAGCAACTCCGGCAAGACCATTCTTGTCGGGGACTTACGGATTCGCCTGGATGGGGCCGAACCCATTATATCCCCAGAACGAATAGTCCCGATGATCCCTACCACCAACCGCTTTTGCCTCCTGCGTCGAACGTGGGAAGAAAAGGCAGAGCTTAAGCGGGCGAACACTTCAGCAACAGCCCAAAAGCACTAACGCCTGATCAGCATCCAGGCTCCCAATTCCCATCGGAGGAGTAAGGATGAGGGAGACCAGCAATCTGACTTGAGATCGATCTGGGTTACCCCATAGGAAGCTCAAGTTGTCCAAGAGGTGTGCCTTAGCAACCGCTTTCGGGCACTATGGCGTCGTGCCAAGCAAGGTGCGACTGACCTCGCAGTCGCGTCATCTAGCGGCGCCCAACCCTTCATCGCCTCTCGTACAGATAGGCGAAAATAGAGACAGGCTCATTCCGGGCCCCACTAACATCCAGCCCCAAGCTCTCCTCAGGCAGAGGCCACGATGGAGACTCCTCCGCAGCGTACCTCAGTCTTTGATAGGCTGGGGACACCTGTCAGCCCCAAGAGGCTCTCCCAGAAAAGGAGGATAGTCTAGCTCCTCAAAGACACAGCCAGGGTGTTCGCGTGTTATATCGCAGGACAGCAACTTGAGATTCAGACCGACGATCTGTACCTACCTATATCTCACCTCAGGAGGCCTCGTCACCCGCCTCTACTGTCGGCTCTAGTCGGCCACATCGGCACTTCTACTGGACCTCTGGCGTCCACACAAGTAAAAGAAGTTCCCATCGAGGAGCGTGCCGCCCCTATCAATGCAGAGCCGATCAACAATGATCCTCCTGCCGGTGAAGTCCAAGAGATGACTCTTGAGACTCTTATGAAGGAGAATGAGAACTTGAAGGCCCTCCTGTAAGATTTGCTTCAAGAACGTGACATTCATCCTCAGCCACCCACTGGGCCTTCAATGGATGCTCCGGCCCCACCGGGTGTGCAAAATGGTGCTAACACCTCAGTGGCAGCTGCCTGAACTCCTACAATTATTGGGTTTGGCATGCCCTTGGCCGAGGTTCAACCACGGCCATCTAACATGCCGATGCCAGAGAACCTCATGGCACAGCGCCAGTTGATCGAGTGGATCGTTGAAACCAAGCTCGCCCAGTTTGGAGAAGGGGTCACGACTGTAGATCTCTACAGTGTCCCCTGTCCACTACATCACCAGCTCAAGAAGCTTCCCCCGGAGTATGCCAAGCCACCGAAGCTATAAAATTTTGATGGACAGGGGTCTCCACACGAGCATTTGCCCTACTATATTATGACCATGGGTGAGCTTGCGTTGGACGAGTCTTATCTCCTTCGCTACTTCGCCACCTCACTTACGGGAATGGCCTTCCAGTGGTATTCCCGTCTCAAGCCCAATTCCGTCATTGACTGGGCGGATCTCCAGAAGAAGTTCCTCGACCTTTTCCAAATGGCCGAGCGAAAAGTCTCCTTAGCCGAGCTTTGCTCCCTTCGACAGAAGAAGGGCGAGAGTGCCCTTGACTTCATCAAGAAATGACAAGACCTCAACATGAGGTGCGTCAACCCACCAGTCCAGGAGGATGCCATCACTATATGCCATCGAGGCTTGACGGCTGAAGTCAGCGAAAAGCTTCTTGGCACCAACGTCAAGGGCTTTGACCAGCTCAACTTGGCAGTCACCGAGATAGAAATGTTCTTCACTGACAACCCGAGCTACGTCGCAGCAAAGGGTAAGCAGACGCAGGAACGCTAGCCTAGTAAGGAGGTGAACATCATCGAATTCACCCTCGCTACTAAAGCCAGCAAGGGAGCCGAAACGAGCGATTCCGACAAAAGGTAAGCTGATAAGCCAGCTGCTCCTTCCTTCTCAGAGCGTATGAAGACGCCCTTCTCCTTCAAGAAGGAACATACGAAGATACTTTTCAACCTCTGCATGGCTTAGAGGATCGTCGAACTGCCTAAAGTCCGCAAGCCAGACGAAGCCCAGAAAACTGACGATCCCAACTATTGCCTATACCGCCGTATGCTGGGTCATTCTCTTGAAGATTGCTACATCTTCAAGACCCAGGCACAGAAGATGATCCGAGATGGCCTGATTCAAATGAAAAGTGGTCTTGTCGATCCTCCACAACCACATACGTGGTCCAGACCAGCCAAAGCAGTACGTGTGGTTCACCACCCAACCAATGTGATCCACATGATGTCGGCATTCTCTCTTTCTAACGATGAATTGGAGGAGCCCAACACCAACTGGGGAGAGCGTTCGATTTGGTACCCAGGGTGGAGGCCCTGGCATGAACGCAGGCCCCTCTCCTTCCCCAGGGAAAGAACCCAACGACTTTTTGACGTCCTCGTCGAGTGGGCGCAAATCTTACCCCACGATCCACCGACAGACTGCACCCAGTGGGACTTTAATCACCCCCAATATTGTCCCTTTCATGCATGAATCTGCCATATGATCGAGTCCTGTGAGGAAGTCCAATACCTCGTTGAGGAACAGATCCGGTGGGAGCAGATCGATGCCGAAGGAAATTCCATGGCACTTGTTCGACTGCGACAAGCTGTCGAAGAAACCAAGACTGTCACCAGAAATGCACTAGTGGGGCCTGAGCCTCCCCAGGAAAATGGGCACGGGTCACCCTACCAGCATACTCCAGAATGGCTCGAGTTTCGAACCGATAATCGGGAGGCTCTCGAATGACTACGGAGACGTAGGGAGCAGGATGCCAGTCGAGAGACGGGACTGAGTACCTTCTCGGCCAACGTCATCCACTCTCCCGCTCCCTCAGCCTCTCCCGAGGCTCCAACACCACAGGCTGGTCAACTAGCCCCTGCCACTCCAGCCGCACAATGGTGACCCTGGCAAGAGCTAGAGTCTCTGCCCTTTTCCAATGAAGACACTACAAGACTCCTTTGAGTCCTTCTCGGTCGAGAAGACATCCTAGTAGGCGAGACCAGGACAGACTCCTCCAGCCCTTCTCGTCTCCCCCCTATTCTACCTCTGTCTTTGACACCCGAGGATAGAAAGGGGAAGTAAAAGTTGAGCAAGACCTTGACTCTATCGAACCAGGTTCTCCCTATAGCTCGCAGGTCGGGCCCGTCATCACAAAGGCCCTCCAGCGCGCAAGATCAAGATAGCCACCGAGGGCAACAAGGCCCCCAGGCATCATCAGGTGTCGTCAGACCATGTTCTCAGCTAGACCACAGGGGTCCGGTCATGAAGCAAGATGTTGGTCACACTCCTCAGGCCCCTCCTTAGTAGAAATCCCAGCCACTGCAGCTAAGGCATCAAATCACACACATGTCTTCGGACACTAGCACCAATACACCAACTCAACAGGGGAATCTTTCCCCGCCACCACAGCTAAGGCATCAAACCGCGCATACGTCCTTAGACACCAGTACGTTTCCCGGTAAGCTCCCACACCAACCACGGCAGAGGCAACAAGTCGCGTCCACGTCTTTGGACACCAGTCCCAGCATCCCTGCTTACCAGGAACTACCACTCGAAGTAATCGAGTAGGCGATCAATGCTACCTCCCAAATACAACAATCGGAAGGTGCCTGGGTTGAGATCCGAGCAAAGAGGAGTTACCGACCTCGCCCTACAAACTTATCGGCTCGATAGTATCCCTGTGCGGACCTGTCAGCTCCAGTCCCAGTGCCTCCTCCTCCTACTCCCATGGAGACGGCCATTGCCAAGAAACAGGGGAGGAATAAAAGGAAGAATCTCAAAAGGCAGCTCAAGAAGCAAGCCGAACAAGCGGCTGCCTTGCAGTCCCCAATAGAGCTGATGCCTCTCCAGAGGTTACATCAGCTCATCGACAACTTGGAGGAATACATTTCTCTTCGCCCTACCAGGCCTACCCCACTCGATAGCTACATCCCGTGGGAAGACATGCAGAAATGAGCTCGCCTCCAGGACTGGGTCCAAGAAATTGATCCAGAAAGTCAAGGAAGGTGAAACTCTCCACATTCCGGAAGAGCTCACCTTGTTCTATAAGGACAAGGAGATCACTGTAGAACAGCTGGAACAGATGCTTCGTGGCTGCCCCTGCAACATGGTGGGCATCCCACCTCCAGACAATATCAACACCTCCCGATGAGGTGATCCGGTAGTGTCCAGAACCAGACAAAGGGCCGCGGCTCCACCCAGACCGTAACCAGCTCTAGAGTGCACCAGCCGTGGCTGAGGTCGTGGTCGTGGACGTAGCATAGGTCGCGGTAGAGCCCCTGAGCAACCTCTTCGCCCCTCTCCCTTCGATCTCGAATGGGTTATCCTCCTTCGAGGAGAACAACCTGCCCCGATCCCACCAGTGGGGATCCAGGGGCAACCCAACGTCTTCGACCCGACTGGCGGCGAGGGGACTACCGCTAGCATTCTAGTTCCAGCACCAGCTCTGGCCTACCCTGCAGAACAAGCAGGACCATCCAGCAAGGATGGACCAGCCCCTTAGTCATCTTCGGAAGAGCCGTCATTGGCTTCTCTCTTCCAAGAGTTTGTGGCTGGTCACGGTCAGCCTGATCCCAATAACAAGGGCAAGGCGGTGCAACTCCCTGACGAGGAGTGGTGCGGTAGCTCACAGTAGATCCAGCCTGACATACTACCATCACTAGAGGATGCTCGAGCTCGAGCTGACCGGAAGGTCCTCCACTAGATGAAGCGTTTCCCTGCCAGCATCACAATTTGGGAAGCCATAGCTTGGAGTAAAGATTTAAGGAAACACTTATCAAGATACTTCAAGAGCCGGAAGTCTATGAAGCGCATGCAGTAGAAATAAAATGATGTGACACCATATGGGGGGTGGCAGCCATAAGACCAATGCCCTTGGACCTATATTTGCAAGCAACTTACTCGACGATATCACTCAAGCGGGCTCACCCGCGTAACGCACACATGTGCCCGTGGGCAACCCGATGATGGTGGAGAGGGTCCGAGTAGGGACCTTGAAGTTCCGAGGGATTTGACGAGCTTGAGGCTGAACCCCTAAGGGCCCGGGATGCCCAATTTCACGGGCGGCCAGCACGCCAAGGGCGTGGGTTGAAGGGTCTCTCTCACAACTCGCCCGCAGTGATTACACACGTCAATGGTAATTGTGGGCCGAGCTCTCACTCTCCGTCTGACATAGCAAAGCGATAATACTAAGCTAAGCAAGGAAATCCAACCAGCAAAAGGGGGACTGAGGCTCACCTAGTCAGCGTGAAGACACTGACTCCAACCGGAGACGGGGGCGAGCGGGGAGGCAAGGGTATGCACCCGCATGCCGCGCCGATGAAGCTTCAAACCTGCCAATTGATTGATTACTTGAACTACACCCCTTGCAAGGGGGGGGGGATCTCGTGGAGGGGGTTGATTACTACAGCCAAAACTACCTCCACATAGGGAGGGGCCTTCAGCCGGCCAAGCTAGGGAAGGGGAGAGCTGGACTATAAGCTAAACTGACGGCGGAGGCTGGTTCTGCCAGCTTCTGGAACATTCAGACCAGCAGTCGCTGTTGACGCCGCCACGGTCTGTAACAAACTTGGATGACACTGAGACCAGTGCTGATCTCTCGCTGACTGGTCCAGGATGGCTCCAGCATTTTAGGGATCGGTCTGGTGTTGCCTCTGGTCGTGGCTGACTCTGGGACAGAGTTGCTCTACTCAGACTGGGACTGTTCTTAGGGCGTAGCAGTAGGAAGATGATGCCGTCACAGCCACTCCCGAAGTCCGATTGAGGGGGGACCAAGTCAAGGACGAACATGGTTGAGTCTTCTTTGAGTGGCAGCCAAGTAGAGCACCAGAGGATGTCGGGGTCGAGAGATGTGCCCAGAAGAGTGGGAGGGGGTCTGGATAGGTCCTGACTGACCTGCTCTGCTACCTTCTGGTAGAAAAATCAGAACGGGCCACTCCGAGCTTCAATCGACACCCCGCTTGTTGCGTTGGACAGGCGACTGGTAGGACTCCACTCTGACGAAGTGGCGCACCAAGGGGAGCCGTGGTGTGGTCACTGGAGCTTCTATAAGCTGCCTCTGGTGGCAGGCTGGACTGGTTCTATCCAGTCTGTGGAGAACCACTCTTAGGAAGGCGGTGTCGTCATGATCACTCCTGGAGTCGAAAAGGTGTAGGACCACCGCAGACACGTCCGTCTATGAGGCTTCTTCAATCTTCAACCAGGAAGGACTCCAGGAGAGGTCAGAGCAGAGAGATAGAGGGTGAACAGTGGCAGGGTGTAGCAACCCTGAATTTTTGAAACTTAAAATTTTAAGAAAATATTAAGACACGCCTTTGTGAAAGGCGTTATACTAACAATCAGGTGCACTGCCTCATATAAAATTCATTCACTCTTGGCCTAAAACCCCATAGGTAGTTGATATACCTCTTCAACTCATCTTCGTCCTCCTCCACGTCGATCCGAACTTTGATCATGGTGGCATGGCGCCTCGATGCCTTCCCGCTCTTTTGAAGCCACCGTCTATCCTCCTCGCTTCCCAGAAGGTGCCTCGCAATTAAAGCCCCTCTTGAGGTAGCCCTTGGGATCTGTCTAGGTAGCCCCACCCAGTGATGACAATGATCGGCCTGGTACAACACCAAATCCTGAGCTCCTACAAGCCACAACTCTTGCTCCTGCACCCCACGAATCTTGAATTCCTCGCGCCAGTACATCATCGGCACGAACACAAACTGGTCCTCAAGCAAGAAAGTCAAATAGTCTCGCCCATCGTCTCTGGCCTTCAAGAATGTAGTCTTGCATATCACTTGATCTTCAGGGCCAAAGATGCCCCTAGCTGGGTAGAGCGTGCTCTTCTCGAAGACTCGAGAAATTGTAGTCACCGTGCCATCGAAGTTGAAGCTCAGGTGGACCTCCATCCACACCCATAGTAGATAAAGGCTCCCCATGGTGCTCCCTCCTAGACTCATCTGAGTGAGCTCGCAGTACAAGTGAGCAAGCACCACATGGGAGAGGGAGTGCCCCATCCATAGGAGAGTGAGTGCCCCCACGTGCTCTCTCCTCAATACATCCCTTGTTGTAGGGAAGAGCAATGCCCCGCCTAGGCATTATGTCATTCCGTGCATTAGACGATCTACCTCCACTGATTTATCTTTCACCTGGCTCAGTACCGACCAGGCCAGGCGGTCGACTAGTATCCCCCGCTGATCAATCATCCGTTGAACCTCACATTTGTCCCGCACTATCTCTACCCGGACTTCCTCCCAAGGGGGGAGATCCATCAGGTCACCAACTTCTAGGTCGCTCCATTGGAATAGGAAGTCGACTTCTTCCACTAGCATTGAGGCCTCAAACTTAAGAAACACAAATGTATATGTGTCCAGGTACCACAGCTCGATCAACGAGCCTAGGGCCTCCCAATTCCACCTCATGCTATGGAGACGCTTCCCCATGACGACCAAGCGCATGAGGTGCCACTAGTGCATAAATACCCTCTTGGCGGGTGTCACGGCCAGCAATAGATCATGGAGCCAGCTGTAGTGGCAGGCATGTCTTGCCCCCAGGAAGGCTGGGATGGGCTGAAATAGTAGGAGAAGAGAAGAGAACAATCAATCAAAAATCACTTTTTGAACCAAAGCTAACACAGACACATACAGGCCATGGCCTTACCAGGCCATTTTTCACCAACATGCTCAAGTGCCCCTACATATCAGAGAGGACAGTAAGTTCTATGACTCCATATGGATTAGAGGAAGAGGATGCCATCTCGCGATTCTTCCATCTTCACCTCCTTCCTTCAGTTGTGAACCCTAGCTTGATGGCAAGGGGCATCTATCTTTGGTGATTTATGGAAGAAGAGCCCCATCTGTTTTGGACTCTCAGGATTACAGGATAAGAATAGATGGGAAGCCAAACTGTTGGACGCCCGCCCCATCCTAGAAGGCCACATAGGTGGCCGCCCCCTGTTTGAAGAAGGCAAGGCCTTTGGCCACCTAGAACCTAGGAATAGGCTTGGTTATGTTTGTTGCAAGTTCATTTATTAAATGATGATTAATGCCTCATGTTCATGTTTATCATCGTTATTTATTATATTTGTGAACTTGTCTAATGTGTGTTAGTGCATCTGTAGTCATCAATGGCTATCCAAGCATCAGTACAACGTCGTCAAATTATCACTTGCATTTTTAGATAGAATGTCAGAGGCTAATAGCTTCGGGCGTATAAACCCTGAGTTCCTCTCTAATAAAAACTGTGAAGGGTTTATACTCCTTAAGCTATTCGATAGCCGCCTGCATCGGCCACGGGATGACGGACCTCCCGAATTCTTGACTGTGCTAAGTGACGAAGTGGAACGATGGATCCCCATTAGGTTTCAGACCGCGTCTGTCGCCAAGCATGGGATGACAGATTTCTTGATCTCTCGACCGATCAGTCCGGAGGCAGGCAAATAAATCCTCCAGCTTTGCATTAGAATAGGGCTTTTCTCTTTAAACCCAGCACGCATCATACAGACATTTTTTAGTCCCACCATGAAAACAAAACAAGAAAAAGAACAAAACAAGAAAACACCAAAAAATGCATGCATCCATGTCATTTGGGGAACTTGCAAGCGAAGCAAGGGACGCTCCCATTGCTTTGACCACCTCATGATCTCTTGACCTCGTGTCGAGTTCTCATGTTTTTCTGATTTCACCGAACTTAGGTGAATGTGTCTACGTGATTCCACTCCGATTCAACCAGTTGAAAACATGTTTTGTGTATGACTGTTTTGAGTATTCTAAGATTCGACAGGTCATTGGTTCTCCTATCTTGAATTTTACGTATCCTTATTTTTAGGTCTTGTATCTCCTTGAGGTAGATTGCGTTCATCCCCTCAAGTCCTGCAGTGCTATGTTAGGGGCGACTGCAGAGACAAGTCCTCTTAGATTAATTGTCCCTCCTCCCTTTTTCAATTTCTTATCCAATCACTTAAAGCTCATGCAGTCTTGCATGAAGCTCGATTTTTGCTCAAGAATCTCCTTGAGCGGACTGTCCTTACTAGGCATGTTTTTTTACCAAAACACCCATTTATCAGTCCGTCAGGCTCCCTTACAAAATGGGCATTCCAGAGGGGCATTTGTAGACGTCTAATTTTGGACATCCTCAGGCCATCATGTAAGTGATGTGGTCGCTTTACCCGGTTTATTGCCATTTTATGCTTTTAAGTCCAGCCAAAATACACCGTGTTAATGGGCCACTCTTACTAAAATAGGTGAAAAGCCCATGGGCTAGGCGGCCAAATCACTGGCCGCCCATCCCCCTAGAAGGCAAGGGTGATGGCCACCCTCTGCACCTAGGAGGCCAAACCACTGGCCGCCCTCCACTCCAAGAAGGCCATTACCCTGGCCGCCCAAGTGGATAGAAGGCAAAATCACTAGCCGCCCTCCCCCATCTGGAAGGCCACTATGTTGGCCGCCAGGTCCATGGAAGGCCAAATCGATGGCCGCCTATCCCCTAGTAGAAGGCCAGTCATCTGGCCGCCTTCTGGCAATTGCTGGTCAAAGAACGTGGGTTGTTCTCCTGCCAAATTTGGCACCATCGTTCCTCGTCGCCCACTATCGACCGTATAACCCATCTGAGACTTCTAGATGGAGCCTCGTAGTACAAAACTCTTCCCTGGTCGACAGAGCGAGGGGGTTGGCAAGTTGGTGACTGGTGGGTTGGCAAGTTGGAAGAAGAGTGAGTGGAGAATTGGTGAGTAACAGAGGAGAGTCTCTCTGTAGACACTCGTTTTTGACCGATAAGTCGAGTCATTTTCTTGTTCGTCCGGTGATGCCCAATTTGGTCCTTAATTGGTGAATTTTTCATATTTTCGGCCATTGAGCTCAATTTTGTGCCCTTGGACTTAATTTCCTTAATTCGCGAGGAGCGGTGGGTGAGCGCGGGGAGCACGGCGGCGGAGCGTCCGCTGGCGCGCAGCCGGGCCGCCGCGACCCGGGCCATCCCTTAACCAGTCAAACCATCAAATAGTCTATAATAGAACCGCTTCACTGAGCTTAGCGGTCTATAAATAGGCTGCTAAGGACACAACTCGAACCGACTCAAAACATTGCCTGGAGTCAAACGGAGCTTAGCGATCTATTAATGGGCCGCTAAAGACCACAAACGGTCAGAGCTAGACCGCTAGCCTGAACTGACTTAAAGCCATTGATCGAAGACCACGCGAAGCTTAGCGGTCTACTAATGGGCCGCTAAAGCTAGCTCCATGGTCTATCGTAAGACCGCTTAGCCAAACTGACTAACCAATACAGTCTAGTGGTCACCCAATGGGCCACTTGACAGGGCTTAACGGTCCAACAATGGGCCGCTAGCCAGGGAAAATGGTCTATCGCATGACCGCGAAGACTTGGACTGACATAAGACAAACGGTCGCATACTGGACCGCTTAAAGCACATAAACGGTCATTGGAAGGACTACTAAGGCATTACGACGGGAAAAATAGAGGATTGGCCGAAACCTAACCTTTCCACGCCCTGTTCACCCTAAAACGAAGGGGAAACAATCCTAATGATGGAATTAACCTTCCATAGTCTGGAAGGGATCAAATAGACTCATAAATGACAAGAAACAGGCGATTCCACCGAATCGACCTAAAACGAGTCACGTGGGTTCCCGGGCTCGTATCGGTCCCAAACGACAACCAATCGCGATAAAACTAGCGGGAATAGAATGCTAACATACCAGGGGTGCTAATGATACTAATCTAGCAAGAAATTGTCGCCGGGAGAGGTGAACTTGTCTCACACACCCCCGAAGCATGCTTTCACCCAAACAATATGAAACCCGCTCATACTCGCACCATTCGGCTCCAAATCGTGAAGAAACGTAGAAGAGAAGTAGGTAATCCATCTCCCTACCTCCACCGAAGTTCTCGCATGCCGAAGCGACTAAACCGGGCCGAAAATGACATGACGACCAAACCACGCTGGCATTGAATCCACCGAGTGATCGCGCCAACGTCACACTCCATCCTTCACACCAGCACGCTCCACGATCACTCCACAGCGTTCTTGCCTCGCCGATCTCGCCTTGGTCACACACCTCACGGAGAGAGGAGAAGAGAGGAGAGAGAATGAGAGGGAGAGAGTGAGACGTGAGGGAAGAGAGAGGAAGGAGAAAGGGTTTAAAAAGTAAAAGAAATTGTTCGCCATGCTTGCTCATCATAGCACCAGATCTCTGGGGAGGAAGTGTCATTCTTTTACGCGACCATTACAGTACTGGGCCAGCTTCTGTTGATAGGCTACGAGTTTTACTTAGGTGCATGCTCTGTCCTCCTCGAGCAAATCCAGATTTTCTCGCATCTCCTGGTTGTTTCTGACCTCATCAGAGTGTCCTACCCGCAGTGAGGGGTTAGTTATTTCAACTGGGATCACCGCCTCTGCCACGTATGCGAGGTGGAAGGGTGTTTCACCCGTGGCAGCTCTGGCGGTGGTCCGGTGTGCCCACAAAATGCTCGAGATGGAGTCTATCCATGAGTCACATGCTTGTTATGGATAGGTCTTGATACCATGGAGGAGTGTCCTGTTGGCGTTCTCCACCAACCCATTTTTCTAGGGATGTCCCACCGAGGTATAGTGGTTCCAAATCCCCAGTTTCGAGCACTTCTCCTTGAAGGCAGTGCTTGTGAACTATCTATCGTTGTTGGTTGTGAGGACTCTTGGGATCCTGAACTAACAGATGATGCTCTGCAGCACAACTTCCAAATTACTTCACTTATGATTTTTCCTAATGGTTCTGTCTCGACCCATTTGGTGAAATAGTCGATGCCGAACTATGAGAAACTTTTTCCTCCCTTGGGCTTTAGGAAAGGGGCCTAATATGTCCACTCCCCACCGAGCAAATGGGCGAGGCTCCAGTAGGGTGTGCAGCTACGTAGCTGGCTGGTGGTGCATGTTGAAGAACTTCTGACATTGAGGGCACCTCCGGGCATACTCGAGGCAATCTTGCTGTAGAGTAGGCCACCAGTATCCTTGTCAAATTTGTGTCCATGTGAGTTCTCACCCACCTATGTGACTTTCGCAGAGCCCTTCGTGCACCACTTGTACCACTTACTTAGCTTCCATAGGGAACAAGCACTTTAACAATGGGGCCAAAAGCGATCGCCTGTATAGGCGACTGTCGACCACTGTGAAATGCATTGCTCGTGCTAACGTGCGGTGGGCCTCAACGCGGTTGGCTGGGAGTTGTTGTCGTCGAAGAAAATCCAAGAGGGGATCCATCCACGAGGGCCCATAGTCGATGGTGTTCACCTAGGGTGCCAGCTCTTCTATGCTCGGCACTGATAATTCTTCTATCAAGATGGATCTTGAGCTAGAAATAGTAGTTGCCGACGCCAGGCAAGACAGAGCGTCTGCTCGGACATTCTCTTCCCAAGGAATGTGCATCATCTTAAAATAGGGGAATTCTATAGAAGTGACGTTAAGGAAAAATGTATTAAACAGGGAATAAGTCACCTGACCCCGGTTAACCCACCCTAACCCACCTTAACCCGTTATCAAAGTGGCCCATACTGTCTCGGGGGTTATCAACAAACTAATGATATCAGAGCCAATGTTTCATTCCGGTTTTGTGAATTTAATATATACGCCATATTATGGCATGTTGGTCAACTGTCCTGATGTCCTCTCGTACTTCGGTTAATGTGTGGATAACTATACCGCGACGTTTACCCATTAGACTCCTAGCGCAAAAGTTACGATATGGGAAGAGTGACAACAACATTGATAACGGACTGTGGTCCTCATTTAGGGAGAAACGGCTTTGTTTCGAACATGTAGATGGCAAGTCCCGTGTGAAAGTCCCAGAGTATTCTGAGTACCTCAGCAAGGTTCCCCATAGCAATGACCCATCGGTTGGTGCTAGTGCTGCCGCCATCACAACTGCCGTACTAGTGGCATCAATGGACCTGCCTGTGGCTCTATTTACATTTTCTGCAAGAGCACCTGGGTAGGCCGTTTGGCTGCACGTTGGCGTTGTGATGACGACAGACGCTGCACAATAGGCTTAACAATTGCTATAATAGTGGCCAGTGCAGTAACCAATAACTCACTCGTGTGCACCAACGCATTAAGTGGAGATGTGACAGTTAAAGGTGAGCAGTGGCAAGTACCTATGGGTGAATTCGACGTGGCCTAGCACAAGGCTTGGGGGTACACTGCAAGTTATGTTGACCGTTGTTGAGACGCATCAAGGCATGACAGATCTCAGTATTAGTGGGTAGAAAAAGATGCCGATGATTGTGATGGAGTGTCAAGCACTGCTTTATATGATCAGTGGCATAGTAGTGTTCATAGTCTGCTGAACATGATCGGTAGCACAATAGTGGTCGTATCCCGTTGGACACCTCCGCCACCGACTGTGTCCACAATGGTGGGCAAACTCATTGAGCTGACCCGGCTGGCACCCTATGGACCATGTCACGGATTGGTTCTGTCGACCAAATGGAAGTTTAGTGCGTCATTTTGAGCAACGACACAGACTCCATAGGCCTACAAGCCAAGTATGAGGGCACCTCTATTTGTTTAGTACCATTAGATTTTATGAGTCTACTGACCCTCGGGGCCTGCTTGGTTGGGGGTTAAGAGGGAGATATCTCCGTCTTAACCTTATTAATTGTTTGGTAAGGTTAAAACTGACGAGAATAAAGAGGTTAAGGAGAATGGGGTTATCCCAAAAATGGGGTTAACACTGGGGTGCTTGATTGTTGCATCGTCGTCTTTTTCAATCACACTTAAAGGAAAAAAAATTAGTGTAGTTTTGATCTTAGCCCCATGCCTCAAAATTGTGTTGATGTGGGATAGCGGGTGATGAGCAAAAGATGGAGACCGTGGAAGGCGCGGTCACTTTAACACCGGTCAGCAGGCAGGCAGGTCACAGCCTACGCGCACTGGCGAGAATGGCAGGCTCAAGCTGATCTAGAGGTGAAATGGACCACGGCTTGATGAGACTTGAATGGAACTTAGAGAGGAACATTCTGGCAGCATGGCGCATCCTGGATCATAGTGAGGTGGCTAGGGGAATCTCAACAATGGAGCTCTGGTCGCCAGGTAGAGTCTGCTAGTGTAGACTAATGCATGTGGATGAGAAATGCTACCACAACCTGCTCTGAAGATGGATGGTGGCAAGCGAGCCCTCGTTGTAAAGAGGGTTGGACGTAGTATGATGTCATAGAAGGCCCAGCCCTAACTCACAGCAAGGCAATGAGGAGAACTCCCATAACAAGGATCATCCTTAGATTGGGCCTGTCAGGGTGAGTCACGTAGTCCGGCAAGAACGAGCACCATGGCCCACTCCAATGTCGGATCGGGGCGGGTGAGCCCTCGTTGTGAAGAAGACTAGCTGAAGTATGTCTCTGCCAAAGCTCGGGATCTGATTCTCCATAAGGTGGCATGAAGGAATTTCATAGTGGAGATCACATCCTACCAAGTGTCTGGTAATGCAGGTCTGCATAGTCGGACAAGAACGGCCGCCCCGGCCTGGTCTGGGGTAGATGACGGCGAGCTTGAACTCATTGTGAAGAGGAATCCCTGTGGACTGGGCTCATCCAAAAGTGCTACAGGGGCACTGGAGTCAGCTCTGCAACAGAGGGGCAGTGGTGTGTGCAGACTGGGTGAGGAGGAAGACGGTGATCTGCAGGATGGGCTATGCATGGGGTAGCAGGTGCGTGGGAGGGAGGAGGTGAGGCGGGGCTGGGCTAGGCATCTCCCAGCTGTGGTGTGGGGCGTCTCACCCCAACCTTTCACAGGTGCCAATCCCAAGGAGGGAGAAGAGGAAGGGTGGCTGCTGTAGCTCTCTCAAAAAAACTCAGATTTTCATTATTCCCTCAATCCAGAGTTATAAGAGAATATATAGGCATGAGATGCATAACCCTAATGCTCCATGTGCATAAAGCTGGCCCAGCCCACTTGGGCCCAACTGTGGGTTGAAGGAAGCTGCCCCAAACTGTGGGCTGCCTATGCCCCAGGCAGGTCGCCTTACTAGCATACTCCCGAATGGCTTAAATTTCAGACTGATAATCGGGAGGCTCTCGAACGACTGCGGAGACGTAGGGAGCAGGATGCCAGTCAAGAGGCGAGATCGAGTACCTTCTTGGCCAACGTCATCCAATCTCCTACTCCCCCGGCCTCTCCCCAGGTCCAACACCATAGGCTGGTCAACTAGCCCCTGCCACTCCAGCCGCACAATGGTGACCCTGGCAAGAGCTAGAGCCTCTGTCGTTTTCCAAGGAAGACACTACAAGACTCCTTCGAGTCCTTCTCGGTCGAGAAGATGTCCTGGTAGGCGAGACCAGGAAGGACTCTCCCAGCCCTTCTCATCTTCCTTTTATTCTACCTCTGTCTTTGACACGCGAGGATAGAAAGGGGAAGCAAAAGTTGAGCGAGACCTTGGCTCCGCTAAACTAGGTTCTCCCTACAGCTCACAGGTTGGGTCCACCATTACAAAGGCCCTCCGGCGCACGAGATCAAGATAGACACCGGGGGCAACAAGGCCCCCAGATGTCGTCAGGTGTCGTCCGACCCTGTTCTCAGCCAGACCACAGGGGTCCGGTCGTGAAGCAAGATGCTGGTCACACTCCTCAGGCCCCTCCTCAGCAGAAATCCCAGCCACCACAGCTAATGCATCAAACCACACACATGTCTTCGGACACCAGCATCAATACACCAACTCAATAGGGGAAGCCTTCCCCGCCACTGCGGCTAAGGCATCAAACCACGCACACGTCTTCGGACGCCAGTATGAGTCAACCAGTTCCCAGTAAACTCCCACACCAACCATGATAGAGGCAACAAGCTGCGTCCACATCTTCGGACGCTAGTCCCAGCATCCCTACTTATCAGCAACTACCACTCGAAGTCATCGAGCCAGCGATCAACGCTACCTTCCAACTACAACAATCGGAAGGTGCCTGGATTGAGATTTGAGCAAAGAGGAGTCGCCGACCTCGCCCTACATACTCATCGGCTCGACGGTATCCCCGTGCGAACCTGTCAGCTCCAGTGCTAGTGCCTCCTCCTCCTACTCCCCTAGAGATGGCCATCGCCATGAAATAAGAGAGGAATAGAAGGAAGAATCTCAAAAGGCGGCTCAAGAAGCAAGCCAAACAAGTGACTGCGATGCAGTCCCCAGCAGAGCTGACACCTCTCCTGAGGTTACCGCGGCTCATCAACAACTTGGAGGAATACATTCCTCTTCACCCTACCAGGCCTATCCCACTCGATAGCTACATCCCATGGGAAGACATGAGGATGCACAACCCAGCACATCCTACACTCCTCAATTCCAACATGTTCATCATAATTCTCACCATAATTCTTTCAAGAGACCACCTCCTCATTCTTATGGTATTGTCCGACCTATAAGCAATGTCCAATCTCATGGTCCCTCACTTCAGTCGTGAGCCACTATTCCCATGGGACCGTCTCCTCCCAACGATGAGAAGGTCTTTCAAATCTTGCATGCTATAGATCATCTCACCCCTCAACGAATCCAAGCCCTTAAGGCCATTGTTGAGGGTGCATCTCATTCTTCTCGTACTCCTTCCACTCACATTCGGGTGGCCCATCACCCGCCTCCCTCTTGTGTTCATACTCCCATTCGAGTGGCCCATCACCCGTCTCCTTCTCTTACGCATACTCCTATTCAGGTGGTCCGTCACTCACCTCCTTCTATTCCTCCTCCACTACGGCCCCAAGGCCCTTGCATTCCTTACAATCGGGCCTATCTGGGTCCCTTTCCGGGTTAGCCCATTAGCCCCTCTCCACGGCCTCCTTATGTAGCCTCTCCATCAATGTCACCATGCCAACCTTCAGTTGCTCAAGCTACACCCCTCTAATAGGTTCTCATTAATAAAGTTGCTTCATTGGAGAAACAACTTAAGAGGGTTGCGAGCCAGCGACCTACACCTCCTCCTTCTCCAGTCAATCCTCTTCACGCTTTTTTGGGCAATATTACTAAAATGGAAAAAGATTGGAAGGATAGAAGAGATGATTACGGCATCGACAACGCAAGTGAGCAAGAGCCGACAGATTTCAATGATCAAGTGGACGCCGTCCGCCCTCCACCCATCCACATTGCTCCTCAATGTGGCCCTCCGCCTCTACTTCCGCATACACACTTACATTCACAAAATCCTTCACAATACCATTACATTCCATCACCCATTGTTACGCCTCCGCCACGGCGTCCACTTGAGCCCAACAACGAAGAGTTGGCATGTGAACAATTGAGAATGACATGTGATGATGAAGTACTAAAGGCACCCATTCTGAGTTTTCTTTGCTTTCGACTTCCTCCACTACCACCAGATGAACCCCCTGCTCAGGACGATGCCACCGTCCTCAATCCAACCCCCATTTTTGAGACTTATTGGTGTTATGATGATGGGTCGATACTCCAATCACCTGTGCCGGTGCATCAGAAGTCTTCTCCTACCCCTAACACTGCTTGCCCCATTTGGCATTTCCTCTGCACTAAACCTCCACTAGCTACACCATTAGCCTCCGCAACATCGGCTTCCAGGTGTGAATTGCAGAATCCCGCGAACCATCGAATCTTTGAACGCAAGTTGCGCCCGAGGGTTGGTTTATGACGTTCTCCCTTGTCGCTTAGTGCTTGTCCTGAATTTCGAGGACGAAATTCTTTTAAGGGGGGGGGGGCTGTAATGCCCCAGATTTTTTTGAATATTTTTTAGATTATTTTTGTTGGTCCCAG
Source organism: Amorphophallus titanum (assembly GCA_024336825.1). Lineage (NCBI taxonomy): Eukaryota > Viridiplantae > Streptophyta > Magnoliopsida > Alismatales > Araceae > Amorphophallus > Amorphophallus titanum. The sequence continues at coordinate 142,226 of JANBPO010006124.1, forward strand.
ATTGAGCCTAGCGGTTTCCACGTGTTTTTACAGGTCGGGCCTTCAGAACGCTGTGCAGGGTAAACTGTTGCATTCTCCAACTCCAAGACGGTACCGCTACGTTGTGCGTCTTTCGAGGACCGCGGAGATAATTTTTCATATTTTTATGAATTTCTAGCATTTTTTAGATTTTCCTATATATAACCTTTTAACCCTCTCTCTCTCTCCTCATTCTCTCTTTCTCACTCTCTCACCTCTCTTTCTCCCCTCTCTTCTCCAGCGGCCGATGGAGCAAGGCGGGGGTGAGGCGGAGGCGGCGTGGGGGTGAGGACGGCGAGGACGGGTCAAGGATCGAGGGCCGGTGACGTGTGGAAGCTCGGGGGCGTGCTCGTGAACCGGTGAGGGTTTCTAGGCATTTTCTTCGTGGATCAGCGTCTACGGCGCGTCGTATCTTCAGTGGAGGTAGGGGGACGGATCCTTAACCCGCGTACTTCACTTCCCGCGAGTTTTGTAGGCCGTGGTGAGCCGAGTGAGCGTATTTAATTTTGAAAAAAATCTATGTTTTTGGGGTGTGCGCCTGATCTATTGTTTCATCGTATTTTTGGCTGATCCGAGACCGTAGATGCATTCTAAGGGTCATTTGGGGGCTTCCCCCTTGGTTTTCCCCCTCTCCGGTGGAGGTATGGGGGCGTGGTCGATGTTTTTAGGGCTAATTCACCGTTTCACCGCCGAGATGACATAGCGGTCGTTCCAGTGGCCATTGTATGCATAACGCGCCTAGGGAGGGGTGTTATGCTCCGTGGGTTTTGAGTCTGGCTTTCGTGTGTTTAACGGCCCCACGACTGACCGTTATGTTCCACATAACGCCCCTGCGTTGGTGCGTTATGATTTTCGATCATTGATTTTTGACCATTGGGGGTCCTAGTCACATAACGCGCAGGGAAGGTGCGTTATGCTCAACGCCCTTACCTTGCACTTAACGCACCAGAGACGGTCCGTTAAGGTCTATAACGCGCCTAGAGGATGGCGTTATAGTCTGTTTTCACTCCGTGACATAACGCACCATGGTTGGTCCATTATGTACATAATGCCCCTAGAGGTGTTGTGTAATTCTAATTCGTTATGCATCCCCTCGACAAACTCCTCCAACCCTTACGGGGCCTCATCAGCCTCTTGGGTGACGTCCCCAGTTCTTGGTATCGGTGTACCGATGTTATCGGTATATCGATATCCGGAGCTCTGGGTCATTACAGTTGGTATCAGAGCTGTGTTGAGGATTTGTATAAGGAATTGAAATTGCATAAACAAGTCCAGAGCAAGTCCATTTGAGTCGTCTATTGCTGGCTTAGGATATTTTCCGTGTTACTGATGGATTTTTCGTTGTCATGTGTTTTCAAGATTCAAGATGACGCATCATAGCAGGGCACGTGTACCCAGGGAGGGAAGTGGAACTTCTCCTCTAGTGGTTGTTGTGTTGGTTTATGCACTTGGTCAAGCTCCAGTGGCTTCCGTTCCAGTTGTGGAAGGTTTGCTGAGTGATCAGGGTGGAGTGCCAAGTGAATCCTTGCTATCCCATCCGCTGATGGTTGAAAGGCAGGTGAGACCCCAAGAGCGTACCCAAGTGGAATTTGCTCAGCCAAGTGTGTAGTATCACCTAGTCCCTCAGTTGACCGGGCAGTTTCAGCAGGTCTATCTGTCGAGCGTACTCGGATTCCTTTCGTTATCCCTGCTACTACTGGTGCTTCTTCCTCTAAATCCAAGGGTAAGAGGTCCCAAGTCAAGAAGTTTAAGAAATCCAAGAAGAAGCTGAATCAGCGGGTCAGGCAGCCTATTGCAACTGAAGTCTCTTCTCCTGTGCCTATTCTCCGTGGCGATCCTCCATCCAAGAAAGTCAAGCGTAAGTTCAGGAGCTTCAAGAACAAGGGGCGTGAAAAGTGGCTTGTCCAGCAGGCATCTGCCAGTATTGTGTCATCGTCAGCGCCTTCTTCTCAGCAACTTTGGGGACCCGTAGTTAGAAAATCGAGACTGTGTTCAAGGTGCGGTGGTAGTCATCCAGGCCTGCCGTGTTCTTTGCCAATAGTCTATTTCCACTGTGATCAGTCAGGTCACGTTGTTCGAGACTATCCATTGAGGTCAGTACCGGTGCAGTTCTCGCAATCTTTGCAGCCACAGCCGTCTCAGACTAAATCTCCCTCGCCACTGCAAGTTCAGCAGAACTCCTAGGCATCTCAGCTTCCCTGTGCTGAGCAGTGACATCACATCATATGGAAGGTACGATTATGTTTTTTACTGAATAGCCTGCATTTTATTTGGCTCAGTTGCCCCATAAATATTCCTGTTGTTTGTGAGTTTCTTGTTGCATTCTTGTCAGTTTTTCCTAAAATAACGTTGGTAAATTTCCTACGTTGTATTATAGCGTAGCTATATGGTCGTGTTATTCTGACGATTTTAAAATAAATGTAGGAAAAGATAATATATGACAACATTTTTTTATTAAATGTGAGAATAGAGCCTAGAAATGGTTTCACTTTTTTTGAAACGTAACAATAAGTCGATTGAAAAAAATAAAAAAAACAAACGTCACAATAGGCTTGACCTCGATGGCGGCAAAAATGCCACCCGAGCTTTTATGAGCCCGAGCTTCGATGCCTTCTTCCCCCTCATCTTCCTCTGCCACCCCGTCCCCCGATCTTCTCCCTCTCCTTCTTCATTCTCTTCCCCACTAAAACCCTAGCCGCGCTCTCCGTTGGCCTCACCCGCCACTGTCGCCCGTCAGACCGCCTCTCCCGCCCTCCTTCCCCACTACAACAGCCTCTCCTCTGCTTCAGCACGTGAACAGGACTGCGGCCCTCGTGACTACCTATAGCCTCCATCGCCTCCTGCCTTCCGCCTGCCCTCCACCGCAAACGATGACAACAGTATCCCTGTCGCCACCATTGCGGGCTACATCTACCCCGCCTCCAACGTGCACGCTCTATTCCCCCTTTCTTTTTCCTGTAAACGTGCGTCACCTGCCAGCCCCATCACCTACTGCCGGGATCCCTGCCACACCTTCCTCTTTTTCTTCCATCGCCTGTTGCCCCCTTCTTCTTCTTCTTCCGCACATATTTGCTCCCAGACCCTACAATCAGCTACTGTCAACCCCAACCCCTCTCGCCCTCGGCCATTCTCCTTCAACCTGCTGCCCCCTTCCTCCTCTTCTATTTGTTTGTAGACCCAACAACTACAAAGTTGCATGGCAACCACCTTCACTGCCCCCTTGCCTACAGCGTCGACCCCATCAGCCTCCTGCCACCATGACCCCATCCACCTCTCGCTTGCTTCCCACGCAGCTCTACCGTGATTGTGTAGTCCACACTGCTTGCTCATACCTAGCCATAGCTCCCCATCTAGTGTGGTCCCATTTGGCCAGCACTGCCTGCTCACACCCACCCGACTGCCGTTGGTTTCGATTTGGTCATCTTCAAGCTACTCTAGAAAGGTATTTAGATTTTTTTTGACATGATTTATTTTTTAATCAAATATCCTTACTATGTTGCTCGTGTGGTATAAATGTCATATTTACTTTATTATTTTTCTATTTAGTAAATAATATTCTTTTTTTAAAGGAATATTTTTCTATTTCACAGGGGATAGGAGATTACTTTGTGGATATGGAGTCTAGTCCAACTAAAGTATAGCCTAAGGCAAGAGAGCGTACTCAATGCCAAGTGAACACTCGGCCCAACAAGTTGGTAACTACCAACCTCCGCATTGCACCCTCGTACCTCGAGGAAGAATCACCACACCTTAAAAGTAAGGGGTGTGCCTCCTATCACTAGCTCAGTAGCGGTCCCACAGAATCCCAACCGTAAACAACGGTAGTAAATAGCGTGAGCAAGAACAGCAACAACAGCGAGAGTAGGAATGACAACAATAATGACAACGGCGAGGAGAACAGCCATAATGAAAAACACAGTAGCTGGTGCGAGCTCAGTTCTATAAACTACTCCTACTGTACCAAGAAACACACTCTGATCTCACAGTCAGGGGACCACCGGACTGACAAGAAAACCCTGGCAACGCTACTAGCAGAAATGCTATGACACCTCTGTCATGGAGGCCTATCCTCGCAGACGAAGGCCCAGCCCAAGACCACGCGTGTACACGGTCATGACCTCGCTATCGTGAACTCTACACCGTCCGAGAAAAACCCTCGGTAAACCCTATCAGAAACCCGAGATCTCTATATCGGAAAGGCACACGGGAACCACCTAAAACCATGTCTCGTAGACGATAAACCCAAACTTCGAGTCACGAGAGTCTCGTCACATGATAGGAGTATTGCCCACTAGAAGCAAGACCGGATGAGTCCCCTGACAACTTGTCCGCACCTCAGGTGTCTCCCTACTCGCCCCAGGTAGACATTGAGACACTGTACCAGTAACCACTGAACAACAAGTACTAGTTGGGGTCGTGCTCGTCAACGTGGATCTATTGCCCCCATCCACGTGTGCACACACAGACTATGTGTCCTAAGTCGGGTCCACTAGCTGGTTTTCCCCCCAGCCCAGATTCAAGCTGCAAGACGAGGGGTCTTACGCTAACTAGCCTAAAAATCGTCTCTCCCGAGTGAAGCTCTCCACCTACACCATAGTGAGTAAACACACACGTGCCCAGGCAAGCTCCGACTAGTGGGGGGTCACTAAGCAGTCGACTCTCGACAGAAACCATCGAAGTATGGATAGGCTACTCACAAGCCCATCATAATTAGATTGAAAAATAGGTGGCACGATATCACTGGACTCTAGGCAGTCCACTAGACCTATTAAATATAATGGCCCTTGAGTCACAAGACTTAGGGTCAAGGTCGTGGAATCGGATAGGTCCATGTCATCAATCTGGCCTATCCCTTGGTCAGAAACCATAGTAAGAAAATATATGGGGTGGACGCATTGGGGAGATCAGTGCGCGGGATAGAGCGACGGTTGGAGTGTGGCGGGCGCGATCCCTCGGTGGATTCCAAGAAGGCGCCGTTCGCGTTCCAGGTGGTTTTCGGCATGGTTTAGTCACTTCGGTGCACGGTTTCTTCGGTGGAGGTAGGGAGATGAAACACCACTTTATTCTGCTCATTTTTCCTGCCATTGCACGTCATTCGGTGTGAAAACGGGTGAGTTTGGATCCGTTCTAGCGAAATTGTGGTTTTGTAGGTTTCGTAGGGTCGGTCAGAAAATGGTGACGGTTTTCAGATCGGTTACTGTCAATAGACTCCCTGGGACGTGGGCGTTCCATAGTCACCGATCTCGTCTCGATTGGTGGTCCCATTTGGCTGGTAGGACTCCGGGAAGTCATGAAACCCTTTTTGGGTAACCTCGATAGAATTGCCCATTTCTTGTGATTCGTGTATCATTTTGACTCCGGTCAGAGTCTATGTGATTGTATCTGTGCCCAGGGTTGATTCCCTTTCGTTTCGGAACGAACGGGACGTGGGAAGGCTTCCATCGGGCCAACCCTATGGTTTGCTCGCCGTAAGGCTGTGCGGTCGAACCAGGCGCCGCCCATCGGTATGAGCGGCCACCTGTGGACCGTTTATCTCCGGTTGGTTTTGGGATTGAGTGGTCTGTCGTGCGACCACTCAAGTTGGTGCGGCCAGTGAAGGTCCACCCATCTTCCCCTGTGCGGCCAGCTTCCAGCCACCTATGTTTTCCGTTAGGACGTGCGGCCAGGACCTGACCGTATATCCCTGTTGACCCTTGGTCAACATCTGTATGTCGGTCGTGTTAGGCGGCTTGGTCAAAACTATTTTGACCAACACTGTAGTAAGTCGGTTGGCTTGTGCGGTCGACCCTTAGCCGCACAATGCCTGGGGCGACCGAGCCCTGACCGTCCTTCCTACCCTTGGACTAGTCTGATTAGAGCCTTGTGTGGCCCATCCCTGACCGCATGTCTTTCGTGCGGCTCGTTCCCAGCCGCACATCCCTTGAGTGGCCCAGGATGAACTGCCCATGTGCCAGTCTAACCCGGTGTTTTCGTTTTGGTCGATTCGAGTCCCGTGCAAATAGTTCTCGATCCGCGTACTGACCCATGGCCTGACGGGTGCTGTGCATTTCATCGAGGCCAGGTGATTGGATGCAGTGGGATCCTAGGTGTTGGATATCAGAAGTGCTCTGATACCAAGTGTTGTATCAGGGTAGATCTGATACCAACGGTAGTGGATCCAGAAGACCCCCAAGGCAATGGCCAAGCTGAGGCCACCAATAAAACCCTTCTTAAAATTATCAAGAAAATATGCGAGTCATACAAATTTTCTGATTGGGCCGACAGATTAGTAGAAGCTCTATTGGCTTATCACACCTCTGTCCGTACTCCCACAGGGCAAACCCCTTTTGCTCTCACTTATGGGATGGAGGCGGTACTCCTGTATGAGATTTTAATCCCTTCCCTAAGAGTGTAACTTGATAAAGAACTTAATCTCGATGAGCGTCGGGGGGCGTTGCTAGTCCAGCTGAAACTCTTGGATGAGAAGAGGCTTAACGCAGTCAATCATGTTTCAGTATATCAAAAATGTGTCTCGCGACATTTTCAAAAGACGGTCATCGAAAGAAAATTCCAAGTGGGTGACATGGTTTTGAAACCCAAATTCATTTGAGCAGGAGGTCCTAGGTCTAACCTGCAACCCAATTGGGAGGGTCCATTTGTAGTTAACGAGGTGTGTCCTGGGAACGCCTATCGTTTAGTCAACACTGAGGGAGAAGAGTTGTCTCATGCGTGGAACGGGCTTTACATTAAGCGTTTCTACCCTTAAAAAAGAGTCTGGCTAACAATAGCTGGGTAGTGAGGAAACCTATGCTTTCATCATTAGGGAAGGATTCCTTAATACAGCGACCACACACTACACGATACCCCTTGGGTTAGGGTCCCCTTCTCTGGATGACACCGTTTCTCTTTCGGCCATGCTCGGGGGAGGTGATAGCCTTTTGCTCTTCTCTTTGGCCAAGTGTAGGGGCGAGAGGTTGATGGATTACACAACCAATCTAGGCACTCCCCAATACGGGAGAGGTCTCAAATAGGGGAAGTCTTGACCCTCAAAAGAATGAGCTTTTAGACTATATCGGTCGATAAAGGTCCTCAAAAATCACAGAACATGAAAAATCAATAGCAAAATTATGAAAAGAAAGGCATGACAAGAGTGGCGAAGTCCCGCAGGACGTTATGAGCCCGATCGTATGCGTGCCCAAGGGTCTAAAAATTAAAAAGCACAAAGTCCCGGCACAACAGATCTACTACTTGAGCGGTAGTGCCCTGCGAGGGAGTTGAATCCTAATATCTCGCGTCCCTACGTTAGGCTTGTCCCCATTTTTCTTCAATCCCCTCCTTAAGTGCTAAATCTTGCCCTAGGTATGGCCCTGGGTGAGGCAACGTCGTGCGAATTAGACCCCTGGTCAGGGGGTTGTCACTATAAGTACACGCTGTGTTTCAGAAGATTTCCTGTGACTTAGCGTTCCTGCTCCTCAAGAGGATGTGCCTGGTGGCCATGGTCGAGCACTTAAAGAATTTTTGCTATTCCACCCACCATTGTATGAGGGTCAGGCAGATCCAGATGCAGCCAGAATTTGGCTGGATGCTACTGAGTGCGTATTCCGATCTATGGAGTGCGCAGAGGATGAGAAAGTGATGCTTGCTTCTTTTCAACTTCAGGGTGCAACACTTACATGGTGGACTACAGAATGAAAAGTCACTTTTCATTCTCGTCCGCTCCGACAGATCGCCTGGGCAGAGTTTGTTGCGACCTTCGAGTGTACTTTCAGCCCTACCTATCTCCGGATGAACAAGATGCATCAGTTTATGTAGTTGGTGCAAGGTGGGATGTCTGTGCTGGAATATCGAAATAGGTTCATGGAATTGGGTTGGTATGTGCCCCATGTTCTAGCAGATGAAGCCTTGAAGACTGAGCATTTTCTTCGTGGCCTGAGACCAGATTTGAGGCAAAATTTAATTGCAACTCGGGTGGCTGAGATGAATGCAGCTTATCAGGCAGCCGCAGCGTTAGAGCTGGATATGGCGAGACCTCAAGGTTTTTCTCAAGTGGTATTATTTCAGCCGACGGTTCATCTTCGGTCTAGTTATCAGCCTTCTGTGTTGGGAGTTCCTCCTGCAGTACCTGCTATGAGTGATACTTCTTCCTTCAAGCCCAAGTTCAAGAAATTTAAGAAGTCGAAGAAGTATTCGTGCAACAGGTGTCTACAGGCACTGTGCAACAGTCAGCCCCTTCTCAGCAGTAGTAGATACCAGTGATGGGACCTCTGAGGTAGTGTACGAGATATGGTGGTAGTCACCCAGGCAAGCCCTATTCCTTGCCAATGGTCTGCTATCATTGTGATCAGTCGGGTCACATCGTTCGAGACTATTCGCAAAGGTCGAAGTCGGTACAGTTCTCACAGTTCACCCAGCCACAGCAGTCGCAGTTCAGACCTCCTCTTCCACCACCATCGTCTCAGCTGTTCCTTCCCCAAGCTTCAGCAGCATCTTCATTCCGGTCTTCTACAATAGCTAGTAAAAAGTAGAAAGCCAAGGTTTCTCACATCACGTGGGTAGAAGCCATGGCATCCAACCTCGTAGAAGGTATGATTATGATTTTCGATCATGCAGCTCGTGTCTTATTTGATTCTGGTGCTTCTCACTCTTTTATTTCTGAGAATTTTCTTACATGCATTGAGGAGCCCACTTCTGAGGTCACTTGTGATTTACTCGTTGAATTGCCATCTGGAGATTTCGTATGCTTGAAACCAATTAACCCCCCCTCACTTAAAGTTTGTCGCCGAGAAGGTAACAAGATCTTCCCCAGGCGGATGAGAGGGGATCGGGGGTAGATGACCCACATGGGGCGCATGATGGGGCTGTCCATGCCCTTGCAGTTGGCGGTGGGCAGGTGCCAATGCGGGAGTCAACCTGGAAGGGTTCATGTAGAGCTTCCAAGGGTTGATGCAGGCCATGCAGCAACAAATGCTGCAGCCGCCCGCAGCCGCATTACGTCACGACCTGTCGGCACTTGATCGGTTCCTAAGGTTGGCATCTCCTATCTTTAAGGGGGAGAGCCATCCAAAGGTGGATGTGTCGTGGCTTAGCGAAATGGAAAAGAAGTTCCACGCAATGTGGTGTCCCGAAGAGGAGAAGTTGAACCTGGCAACTTATGTTCTACAAGACCAGGCTGACTTGTGGTGGAAGGCCAAGATATGGACCACCTTCGCAGACTACCACGATGGCGACATACTATGGGAGGAGTTCTTGGCTCTCTTCCAAGAGAAGTATTTTCCAAAGCATGTGCGAGATGCGAAGGAGCAAGAATTTCTGAGTCTTGAGCAAGGGAGCTTGTCGGTGGCCGACTACGAGGCCAAGTTTTCAGCTCTGGGCCAATATGCTCCACACATATTCGATGACGCGCATCGGAAGGTAAAGAAATTTATCAATGGGCTACGCAGCAATGTCCTACGCTATGTTGCAACCCAAGACCCTGGCTCCTACCCAATGACGTTAAGGCTTGCTCATCTAGCCGAGCAAGAAAATACAAGGTAATGGCTGAAGCCAGAAAGATTCAAAAGACATATAAGGTTAAATTCTAAACAAATGTCCATTATAGGTTCGTCGAGGAGTAGAAGTCATCAGGAAAAAGGCCTATGCCATCCAGAGGGAGGCGAGACAAGGAAAAGGTGGCACGCCAAGAACCGGTTCCATGGGGTGAGCCGGATATTCCATTCTCCATCCAGTGCGGGCGCAACCATCGGGGACAAGAATGCTGGAGGACAGAAGGAAAATGTTATGAATGCGGCGAGGCTGGACACATCGTGAGGAACTACCCCAGGAAGGCCCAGCAAAGCCATTTTCTCCACAAGAGAAGATCTAGTACAAAGGGTGAGTCTATGCACTAATGCAAGAGGAGGCGGACAACACTCCCACCGTCGCTAAAGGTAGGCTCCTTGTGTATAATATCTATGCAAAGGTCTTGTTTGACCCAGGAGCTACACACACATTCATATCCACCAAGTTTGCCACAGTGAGGATGGGAAGATAATAAGAAACAAGTCTAGATTGGTGGCTCAAGGGTATAATCAAGAGTTTGGGGTAGACTAATCATTTACCCCGGTAACTAGACTTGAGGCCATCAGAAGTTTGGTACCGGGAAATATTGAAAACTATGCTGTGCAATATCTTTTTTCATTTTTTCTGTTTTATCAAATACGCATGACAGGGCATATGCACAATTTCTGCTTTTTACAGCAACACCCACAAACAGGGATATGTACACAGTTTTTTGTTTCTTTCTGAAATACCCACGGACAAGGATATATTCACAATTTCTGCTTTTTCTGAAACACCCATGAACAGGGGTAAACACAATTTTAGCTTTTGCATATTTATACAATGCACATGGCAGGGGTATATATACAATAGACCTTTTCCTTTTTTCTTTTAAACACACAAGCACAAGAACATTTGGACCTCCTTCACCTTGCTCGATGCTTGATGCCCTCTTTTTGATACCCCTTGAGGCCCAAACTCCTCTTATTTATAGGGATTGGGAGTGATATCTGAGAGAGGCTGACTCCTGTCAAGTTCTCCCAGTTAACCCCAAATGAATGAGAGTTGGTATTAATGTGGCTTGGTCCATCAACCTCTCCCGGGTAAGCATGCCCTTTTGCACAAAACCCTCCTTTTTTCTCAAAGGAATTCAAAGGAGAGAGAGAGCACCCACGGCCCCTCTCAACTTCTCCCGATTAAGGGAGAGAGAGAAGAGGCTCGTTGGTGGTCCCCATTGCCCTTATCAACCTCCCTTGGTTAAGGGAGAAGGAGAGAAGAGAGAGAGAGCCGTGGGGTGGTCCCCACTCTACTCTCAACTTCTCTCGGTTAAGGGAGAGAAAATCGGGAGAGAGGGGGGTGCGGTGGGCCCCACTTCACTCTCAACCGCTCCTAGTTGAGGGAGGAAATGGGAGAGAGAGGGGAGAGAGAGAAGTGAGGGACGCGGGCACCGCTGGCCCCCTCAACCTCTTTCGATAAAGCGGGAGAGAGGGGAGGCCGCAGGTGGGCCCCACGAGCCTCCTCAACCTCTCCCAGTTAAGGCAGCGGGAGGAGGGTCGCGGGTGGGCCCCACTGTAATGCCTGTATTTTGATGGATCTGTAGTGATTCGGGCTTGGATCCGCTCCTGTCAGATTTACCGATTTTTAGGAATTTTTGACTATTTTCTGACATTTTTAAGTGAGAGTTTGAGTATTTAAATAATCAAATTAGATATTTATATAATTAGGGGAATTTGAGAGTTTAAATAATATATGCCATATATATACATAAAAAAAACAAACCAAAAACTCTCTCTCAACCATACGTACACCGAATACGTGAGCATCCAGGACTTTTGGATAAAGTTCCTTTGCCAAGAATCAAAATACAGAAGTCCTCATGCAAGGTATCTTTGGTGACTCATGTATAAGGACCAACTGTGCAACTGTGACTGAAGAATCTCTTAGTTGACAGTTAGATATAATTACCATCCAGAGATTCTTGATCAGATCAATTCAGTGAACCCTATTCTTGTAATGGGCACCTGCACATATATCTTAGTGTCTCCACACTAGTGATTGTGAGATCAGTCACCCTTATCATATGAGAGAATATCATGTGCACTAGTCTATCCGGATTCTTTGATGTCCTATCTCGAAGATCCTACGACTAGGAACATTTAGAACACATGCATCTAGAAGGTTGATCTCACTATCATAATCTCATTATGATTCAACCTCCATAGCCTACGTTCAAGGATTTCATTACATCAAGCAGTAATACATATAAATAAATAAGACATAATGAAAAATTACCACAAATACTATTGAGAATAGATAAGAAATGATGCCATCACTTCATAAGTGATTAGCTTGCAGGGCATACACTTCTTTCATTCTCCCACTTGCACTAAAGCCAATCACCTCTGGCTTGATCTCCATCAGCCTTAGGTGATACTCAACTACACTTTGAGTCAACGACTTGGTTAGTAGATCTGTAATCTTATTAGTGGAAGAAACACTTTCTTAGTGACATCTCCCTTTTATTTATAATAACTCTAATCAGGTGGAACCATTGCAGAAAGTACAACGACTTCTGATGAGACCACGGTTCCTAAGTAAGAGCTATAACCCCCTCATTATCGGATAACAAGGGTACCTGATCAGTGACACTAGGGATAACTCCCTACATGATGATGAACTATTTCATCTACATATTGTCGAATAGTTATTTATTATCTTTTTAGAACTCTTCCAACTAATCGTCGAATCACCTCTCGACTTATCAGGAACATATGCTTAATTCTTCTCAAGAATATAAGAATACATTTCACAGCACTCCAATGCTGATCACCTGGATCTGTCTGATACATGCTCATAACACTTAGAGCATTTGATATATCAGACCTCGTACATAGTATATTACACATGATAAATCTTTATGCCTAAAGTATAATGAATATTACTCATGTGTTACCTCTACAAAGAAGAGTTTGAAAACATCTTCATAGAGAGGTAAAATTCATGTCTCATCAGCATGAGACTTAGCCTCAGATGGACGGTGGATGATAAGAGGTTTGGTAGGCATAGGTGGAGGCATGGCAGAGGTAGACGGGGCCTCGGATGGACGAGGGATAATGAGGGGTTTCGAAGGTAAGGGTGGAGGTAAAGTGGAGGTAGATGGAGAAGTGGAGGGATGAGAGATGATGAGAGGTGTTGAGGGCAAAGAGGGTGTAGTGGATGGTATTTGTTGGTGGATCAGCGAGGAGTTAGTAGGAGGGATGCGGATGAGAGGGCGTGACGATTGTGGGAATGAGGGAGGCCTCGTTATAGGTTGTGATGCGGGTCGGGGAGAGAGAGGTGTTGGCCTGATAAGGCATGGTGGTTGGCTAGGAATGTGGTTGGCAGTGAGAACGGAGGTACTTTTCGTGTGCCAACCCTACCCTCTTCCAACTTCCGGGAAGGAAGAGATGGGGTTGACCTGATGGTTGGTCTGTTGGTGCTTCAGAAGTGAGTTCTGAATAATGCCCAAGTTTGGTTGCTGCTGCGGGGCTTGTTAAGGTTGCTGTTGTTACTGTGGTTGTTGTTGTTGTTGTTGGAACTATAGTCTAGGAGGAGGCCTCCTGGCCTTTAGGGTGGCGATGTATCAGCTCATTTCATCCCTGTCAATCCCACCTTGGTCATTCATATCATAGATATAATCCTTGAAATGGAAGCAGTTTTCCACTCTATGACCCAACTGCCTGTGGAAAACATAGTATCTGGAAGTGTCGACATTCTGGGGCCACACAGGTCTTTCCTTGGGTAGGGTGAGTGCATTGGTGGCCATGAGAGTGTTGAATATGTCCAGTAATGATTCCAGAAATTGAGGGTAATGGGCTCTTTTAGGGCCAATCAGTTTCCTTTGTTGCTGAGGAGGGCCGTAATTCCTAGGGCGTCGAACTTGGTGATACTGGGGAGGTGGTTATTGTTGCTGCGGTTGAAATGGTTGATGCAAGTTGTTTTGATGGAGGCCATTTTATGGTGGGGGACGATAAGGCTGTAGGGCTTGCTGATTTTGTTGGAAGGGACGTTGTGGGTTTTGTGGAGGCTGTTGGACCCCTAAGTGAGTTTGATGGTTCAGTTTTAATGTTGACAAAACTTGTGTGCATGTTTGTGTGCATGTGGTGTGCAAAATATTAATTGATGAATGAATGATTTTCAAGGATCTCATGCAAAATGTGATAACTTTGCTTTGCAGGACTAAAATTTATGGTGAATATCCTCTTGAAGTCAAAGGATTGAATGAACATGTACCGCGTCATCAACAAGACCAAACAGGTGTTAACTGAAGATCAAATATGCATCGACCTTAGTGAACAAAAGATCAAATGTGCATCGACCTTAGTTACTAAAGTTCAAATGTGCATCGACCTTAGCTGGGTCATTAGCATGGACCCTTAAAACATGCATTGACCTTGATAATGCATTCTGCATGCAAAGTGAAATGTGCATCAACCTGATTATGCATGATAGCCTATGTGCATCGACCTTATGACCAAGCAGTCAGTATATGCATCGACCTCTGTACACTGGCTACAGTACATACATCGACCTTAGTGCGATATGTTTGAACATGCACCAACCTGCATATGCAACGCTATGAGTATGCACCGACCTTCATCTGCAATGATATGCAACATGCATTGACTTGACATGCTATAGTATTAAAATGTAAACCAGTGATGTATTGACTCTAATAAATGTGCATTGACCTGCATGATTGTGAATGCATGAATGTGCATTAGACCTATATGACAAAATGCATGAATGAGCATAGAACTGTATGCAGTATGCATTGACCTTCATGGCATCAGCCTTGCTTACCTTAGGTCAATTTATTGACTTTCCCTTACCTCATGCTGCCTCATGCTGATTTCTTACTGACAATTGTTCTCCACAGTCTAACTGTCCTGCCAATGTCCTGTACCATACTTTCCAGCATGCAATGTATGAAACCATATGACATCATACACCAATGAGTCATAGTGTTTGACATCATCAAAATCATAGGGGTATAACAATCTCTCCCTTTTTGATGATGGCAACACCATGAGTCATAAAACAGCATGCTGACTCATATCAAACTGTGAGTCATAAAACAACACAACTTGCTGACTCATATCAAACTGTTCTCCCCCTTTTACTTCATTAAAAGGGAAATAATAGTTTGATAAAATCAGTAGAGAGAAATACAATGCATGCATGTAACCCTACTCCCCCTGAAAATGTGAGGTGTATGGAAGTGAGGATAGGGGTATGACAAAAGGCAGACAAGATAATGATCAACAAAAATCGCAGGGACAGCCAAGAAAGAATATCAATCTGAGCATGGAGAAATCAAACTAATCTCCACCATCAAAAACACAGGGTCTTGTAGAGACAAATCAGACAATTCGAAAGAGACTCAAGAGATAATGCAGGTTGCAAAAAATATCAACCAGTAAAATCTGAGATGATGTAGACAATGAGTGAATGAGAGCAAGCCAAAACTGAGCACCAGTAATTAGACTGAAGGCCAAAAAGGTCAAATGATTCAAGAAGGTTTTCAATAAGATATGATCTGACTTGCCATACATATGTTCAGAAAAATGTCTTAGTGTATGACAGAAGATGCACAGACTAGGTAGCATGAAGACAGTAACTGCTTCGACCTTAGTCTAGCATGTGCATTGACTTTGATGCAAAGAATGCACTGACATGAAACATGTGCAGACCATTTATGCACTGACTCTAAATACTATGCATGTGTAAAGGTACAAGTATGCTCCAACTCTAGATGGGGCAATTAAAAAGTACATCGACCTAGGTATGTGCAAATGCTAATGTGCACCGACCTGGATAGCCATAGTGTATTAATGTGCACAGACCTTGTTTAGCACAAGGCACAATATGCATCGACCTTATCATGCATAATGTAAAAAGTGCACTGACCTTGTTTAGCACAAGGCACAGTGTGCACCGACCTCATCATGCATAATGCAAAAAGTGCACTGACCTTGTTTAGCACAAGGCACAATGTGCACCGACTTCATAAGAGTTCTTACAAAGATTGCACCGACTCAACAATGCATGAGTGTGGACCTTGAAAGAACTGGCACAGAGTATGCATCGACCTAGAGCGTTATATGCAAATGTGCACAGACATGCTATGCATGATGAGAAATGAGCTCCGACCATAGTATATATAGCTAAGGCAAAGACATGCACGGACCTTGTTATGCACTATGCGAAGATGTGCGTCTACCTGTGTTGAGCTATATGAAGAACATGCATTGACCTTGATACTCTAACTGCAAACATGCACTGACTTGATGAGAGAATGGAGAAAATGTACGTCAACCTTTGTTTTGACCCTTAGAAAAAATCTGCCTTGTTCAAATGATGGTTCATATCCATTCTAGTTTTAACATGATTCATAGCTTGTCATTATCAACACTAGGGTTCCAACAATCTCTCCCTTTTTGATGATGACAACTAAGATAAGTGATGTAGGTTTTCATTACAGAGAATATTTCACACAGTTATTCCTTTTAACACTCAACCAAGACTTAGCCCAGATTTCAATGACATGCATGTTGTTCATTTCATTCATGTATGATGCAATGTATGATGTAATGCTATATGCTATACTGACATTTTTGTGTTCATTAAGAAAAATAAACTAATGTTTGACTGAAAGTCATAGCACACAAGTGATTTGACACAGAAATTCACATAACCTCATAAGCTTGCCTTTCTCATTCACATAAGTCTACAAGACCAAAACAAGCAGTTCCAAAACAAACAACCTGTTTCTCTTGCATTTCCAAAAGCATACATCAAAGTGTTCTACATAAAATTTTATTTTAAAAATTCAGGGTTGCTACATCCATGGCACCATATAGTTTAATGAGCATGCCTCCTATACTCGTGTGATCGGGATGGTGATGGGTGCCCAAGGAGGACTTTCTTTATGGGGCTTGGGAATAGTATAAAGTTCTTCCTGCATGAGCTAGCAAGTCGCGGTACCATCTGGGTTGTCCTACCTTGTGACCTAGCCTGGGGTCGAGGTATTCCCTGGTGATGGATAAGCGAGTTCATTCACGTAAGTTTAGATAGATGGTGTGACCACGTTTTCCTCGAGGTAGCCTTGAGGGCATGAATATATATGTATATGTAGATATAATATTTGAGTCAGGCGAAGATAGCCTACAAACCATGGATGGACCAGACGAAGATAACCTTGTGTGCATAACACTTAGTGTTTCCTAGGAGAAGACATCTTGTTGTTGAGCGAAGATAGCCCTACCGTATGTGCCTTGGTTAGGACAAGTGTACGATGCTAATGGGTGTAGAGGTGCGTACCCCATGTCATGTAGCAGAACATGGCCGTGCTATTGGGCACAGAGGCACAGACCCTATCCAGTCTCAAGGAGAGGGGTGCGTGTGTGTGTCTCTGCCCCACTCACAAACAGATTGTGAATTGTGTGTAGGAGACTTGAGAGTTGGATCCGCCAGTTAAGGTTGAGTTACTGACAGCGTTGTCATGGCCCTTTGAGCGGGCTTGCTGGTTTCCCATGACGGCAAGGTCTCTTTCCTACTGGTATGACGTTGACCCACTCTAGTAGTGAGCCTGTGATCCTTCGGTGAGAGGAGGTTGTGCTCGGGTGTAAGCTAGTACCTTCTCGATAGTGGGATCATGTTCTCCCGATGGGTTGCTATAGTTCCGATGTGAGGCTGTGATTTCTTTCCGACCCTGAGGGAGCGTGTGCGAGCCACTCGATAGTATAGTTCATGGAATTAGCAAGAATACAAGGAATTGTGGGTAATTTAGTAAATTATGTTATTTTTCTGTTGGTTGCCTACTATTGTTACTTTATTACTGTTGTCGTTATTGTCATTCTTGTGGTTATCGTGCTGTTTATTGTGGTTACCAGTGATAGGCATTTGTGGGACCCCTATTGAGCCAATGAGATGAGGCTCACTCCCTACTTTTCAGGTGCAATGCTCTCCCTCAAGCTTGGTGCAGCACTTGGTCAGTCGCTAGAAGCCAGCTTACAAGTGTCGGGGTATGCCCCACAGCAGTGTACATTCTCTTTTTAGTTGACTGTGCTTGTGGATTAGACTCTATAGTTAAATTATTTAATTGTTAAATGTTAATTTTATTGGTGTTACTAGGTTATTTAACTTTGTAATCTAATTCTTGCATTTATTTTAAATTTCAATGCATCTCCACAACACCCAAATAACCCTTCTGAGCCTTCCGGCTTGGGGTGGCGGCGCAGGATCCGAATGGTATCGGACTCCACTCGTTATCCAGATCCTAGGTCGTTACAAATGGTATCCGAGCGAGGTTGTCGAAATGTATTATAATTGAGACGATCGCAGTATAGGAGTCCAAAGAGTCTAGTACAGTCGGCAGCTGGCATATGGTGTTTCGTTTTGTTTACCGCCTTGTTTTCTGTGTTTGTGCTAGAAGAGTGGTGATGGTGGCTAGAAGGAGGACTCATTCCCTGTACGAGCTGTCTGCCGATAATCAGGAGGAGCAAAGCAGGACATTACCTTCCCTTGGTGCAGCTATGGGAGTGTAGGGACGAGAGGAGTTTATTGAGGGGATGTACTAGTTCTATCTTCGGCAGCATGGTAGAGAGGTTAGAGAGGGCTTGTCATCTCAAGGAGGTCATGGGCGAGCTTTGAAAGACCTTTTGCAATTTAATCCTCCTTGCTTTGAGGGGCAGCCAGATCCTGATGCAGTGAGAGTTTGGGTAGATGCCATAGAGAGGGTGCTTCATTCCATGGAGTGTGCAGAGGATGATAAGGTGTTGCTGGCTAGCTACTAGTTGCAGGGATCAGCTTTATTATGGTGGACTTCAGAATGGGAATTAGCATTCCAGTCCCGTCCTCTACGACAAATTTTATGGTAGGAGTTCCTTGCAGCTTTCGAGCGAGTTTTCAGCCTGGTGCACGTTAACACAAAGAGGATGTATCAGTTTATGGAACTAACTCAGGAGGATATGTCAGTGATGTAGTATCGATCTCAATTTATAGAGTTGTGTCACTATCCACCTCATATCATGGCGGATGGGAGATTGAAAATTCAACAATTTGAGGGGTTTGTGACCAGAGCTTCGACATCCTGTGATTGCGACCTATGTTGTAGATATGGAGGCAGTGTATCAAGTTGCGGCAGCCTTAGAGGAGGATTTGCTAAGGAGGCAAGAGCAAGGTAGGGTAGGACAGTCTCAGTCGGGTCACAGTCAGCGGAGGACTCTACAGTAGCAAAATGTTCCTCAACAGTCTCTGAGGCAGCTAGAATCATCATCTTTCTCATTTCTTGATATGGATTCTTCCTCTTCAGGATTGAGGCTTAGTGGGATGACTAGGTTACTCAAGAGGAGTAGGTCTGCAAGGAGACGCCGGGAGCAGGAGGAGTTGGCTTTAGTAGTGAATGTTTTATAGCCAGTGGCTTAACCACCACGACATAGTTTAGCTGAGCATCTAGGGCAGTGTCCAAGGTGTGGTGGTTTTCATTTGGGCCGGCCATGTATAGTGGATGCAGCGGAATTGATGTGCTTTAAGTGTAGTCAAATTGGGCATATTGCACGTGAATTGCCTTATTGGCTACCTCGATGTTAGCATTGATGGTAATGGTATTATGGTGTGGTGAAGCATGTGACCAGGCAGGTATGGTGGTGTATGTGGTGTTCCACCTTGTGGAGAGTGTAATTGTGAATTGTTTTGATAATTGTATTGTCTTTTTATATAACTTTCCATTGTTTCTTGTTTTGATTGTGTATGCCAACCTCTATGAATGAGTGGGATGATATATGATAATGTTTAGGCGTTGGCAGTGGAACTGCTAGTGAAGCTCGTGTTTTCTTCATCTCAGCAAAGCGTGTAAATTTTGGTCAAGCAAGGGAGGAATTTTATGACCAATCGAATTCTATGTGTTGGTCATAGGGTTGATATTGCCTGTCATCGTGTACTTTGAAGGAGAATCTCTGGCATTGTAGGTAGAGTGCTTGTTGGATAAATGATGTTTTGATGATGTCTGAGTATGATTCATTGTAATACTATTGATTTGATTCAACTATGCTTTAATGTGCATGATAATATTTTTGATGGTCTCAAACGATGCTCATCATGAAAAGACTCTCGTGTAAAGATCTCAGATTTAAAGAGTGACATTATCAAACCAAGGCACTTAGCCAAGTTGACGTGAGGAGCAGCAGGGAAAGGTTGAATTCAAGATACATAAATCTAAAGGAGCAAGAACCTACAAAGGTTGAAAAAGAAACTCAAGATGCAAAGGCACAAAAATCGAGGTAGTTGGATGCACCGGAATCAAGACAGGTGATGAAATTGATGGTTGTACAGAAATCGAGGCACATGCATGCACAGAAATCCCTGCAAATCCCAATTTCTGTCTATCGACAGTGTTCCAGACCCGACCCCCCTATCCACTATAAATTCCATCAAAATTCCATACCTCCATAAAAGCCTAAATACAAAATACCCTCGTTCTCCTGACGCCCAGATCTACAACTTTTGTGAAGAGCCTAACATCTAGATCTGCCACTACACTCCCGGTCAACTCGTGTTCTCAGACAAGTCCAGATCTGCCCTACTAGATCTAGTTCTGTGAACCAGCATCTTGGAAATTCTACAAAGATCGGCTCTGAGATGTTCTGAAGTGCTGCAATGACTGAAGTTCGTAGCTCTTTGAAAGAGCTTTCCAATGCCGCTAGTCTCGTCTCGATCCGACGTCGGCACTGATCGCAGCAGTAGTTTTAGTCGGGTCACGCGCTGTAAAATAGTAAGTTCTGGTTCGTGGACGGCATCCGACGATCGCCCCCGAGGCGACCGCCTCGCCTTCCGTGAGGCCGACCAGCACGCTTCCACACCCAGGACCGCCCGACCAGGAGCCACCAATGCAGCAGCAACCTCTCAGCATTTTTGGCCCGCCAGTCAGGATGTGAGCCCTACAAGCGCTAGTACTTGCCACCAACAAAGCGGCCCCAAGTGCTGCCCGTTAACCCGAATGCGATACTCCCGGATCCCGTGTGTAGCCCTTTACCTCCCTGTATGGAGTGGGCAGAAAGATTCATTACTGTAATTAATATTAATTATTGTACTGGGAGTACGGATTCGGCCGGGATCGTCTTCCCCACGCCCGGAGCGTGGAGGTACACTCGCTCCCCACATCTTGTATAGCTTTGAATACCACTGCGAGTGTAGGTTTCTAGCTAGATATACTTGTATCACCGCTGCAAAAGAGCGAGCTTGAGTGTTACCGTCTCGTGACTCAACCTGAGTTAACGTGGAAAGACAATACCCTCGACTCACGGCCGGTTTCTCAACCGCGCCAGGTCCAACGTTTCCCTCGCTTAGGGACGATCGCGAGCTAGAGTCCCAGGTCGCGCGTCCGTCCTACATCAAACTGGTATCAGAGCCATGTTGAGTCTAGGGTAGTCCTTGTGTTAGTCCTTTCATGAGTCGTTGCACGGTCTAAGTTGAGTCTAGGGTCGTCATTGCATAAAAAGAAAAAAAAAGGGTGTCTTAAGTCTAGGTCTTAAGTCTAGAGTGTCTAGGTGTTTGCTTTTATCTTTCATAAAATAAAAGAAAAAAAATGCCATTGCATACCCACTCCTAGGGATCCATTCCCACCTTTTGGCAACTATACCCAAGGGGGAAAGAGAATCACTCTCTTACATAATTTTCTCACACAATTTCTTCATTAAACTTCTGAAATATGTTATAGGAGAGTTTATATAGGGGAGGGGAAACCCTATGGGGTGGATGGGAGGTGGAGGAGGGAGGAGAGAGAGGGGGTGCGCCCCCTTGACCAAGGGGGGAGAGAGGGAGACATAAGGGGGACAAGGTGCTTCCTCTCTTTGACAAATGAGGGGAGCGGGGTAGGTGGCAGCCCTCTCCTTGGACCAAGCAGGGCAAGGAAGCTTCCCTTGTTGACAATAAGAGAGGGAGAGTCAAGGATGGCAGGTGGCTGCCTCCCTTTAGACCAAGAAAGGGGGGGCGCCCCCTTCGAGAAGCCCACAAGCCACTAAGTTCCTTTCACACTAGCCAAACCCAATAGTCAAGCCCTATACTATTCTAGCCCATTATAAGAACTTGAGCCCATTAGCCCGTTTACAATAGTACAACCCAATAATGGCCCAGATGTTCTAAATAGGGCCCAACAAGGCTTAAAAGCATAAAATGAAGATAAGTTGCTTGACTTGGTGCCCCTATCTTCGGGCTCCGGTGTGTCCTCATCCACTGGCGTGTACTATGGCATGTGTCTACACCAATTCTCCCCGAGTGGGAGGAACTCGACCCTTGTCGAGTAAGGGTCCCGAAGCTCGAGCTCTCCATGTGTGATAAGACATCGTCTGGTGCTGGGCGTTCTCTCCAACGCACAAAGGAGTGTTGGTAGGCTCTGTTCCTGGTGGTGGTCACCTGCTCATCTAGTATACAATCTATATGCTTGCATTGAGGTTGGAAGAGGTAGACTCTCGGGTGGTGTGTCACTCACAACAGGAGGAGAAAGCCCAAAGCTCACTAGGGATCACCGCGGGGTTCCAGTATGCTACCAAATCTGAGACATTGAACATCGAACTAACAGCATAGTCGTTGAGTAGTTCAATAACGTACGCGTTCGAACCCACTTGTTTCATGCCTCGGAAAGGGCTGGCATTGCGGGCCTAGAGTTTCTCGACGATCCCCGAGGGGAAACCGTTCAGGTATGACCCTGATCATGACGTACTCTCCCTTTTGAAACTCACGGGTACATCGGCGTGCATCAGCTAACTCCTTATACATGCATTGTTGGCCTTTCATTAGGATGTCATTATGCAAACTCCATAAACAAACTGTATAAGTAGACAGACATACATGACCCTAGACAAACCTAGACACTCATAGTAAGACTATGATTGACGACGAAGAGACACAAACACGTTCGGCCTGACCAACCTCAAACTCCTCGAACGATGGGATAGGGGGCAGAGGAGGAACGGTCTTTGCAGACTTGATAGTCTCCACCTTCCGACGCTTGGCCTCCTGCCGTCTAGCGGCCTTCACCTCGTCCAAGGCCTTCTTCACAGGCGATTTCGCCCGGGGCCTCTTCGCAGGATGGGGTAAAGGAGTCGTGGTCGGGGCCGGTGGCGCCTCCTCAAAATATGCCAGCTTCTCTGTTTGCCGGAGGAGATTGTGGTACGTCGTCAGCTGGGTGCTATCCGGGTGGTCTGTGACGGAGAGAAAATAAGAGGAGCAAGGAGTTAGTTACCATTCAATGCCCTGAACGACGCAACAATGAACGACAGGGGTAAAAGAAGATATAATATATGTGCATAACAGTACATACCATGAGGGCCGGTATAGAGTCGAAGTGTGATTGGCCAGTAGCTCAGGGAGGGCTCCTAGTCCCGACAAGCCGCTTAACGAACTAACCAACACATGTCTTCGACCTTTTGGCACCGGTCGGCAAGAGCGGCTAGGTCTGCGTGCTTCTTGGCGGCTAGATGGCACAGCAAGTTGAAATAATCCATCCCCCAGCCATCAACATAATAATAAGCGAGGTGCAACAGCTTGCCCAGGATGGCTTTCCCCCGATCTTCAATCTTCAGCCCATGCACCCGAAGGAGGACGTAGAGCCAGGTAGTGTCCTTGTAATTCTCTGGCCTCCGCTCCTCGTTCCGCATGAAAGCGCGGTACGGGCAAGTTGGGTCACTCTCTGACCGCCAGCTCTTCGCCGGTGTGCCCTCTTCCTCTACTGGGAACGAGTAATTGATCAGTTCCAGGTGATCGCCCCTGACGCCACAGAGGTCCCACAAAGTCTTCTTGAAATCATCCTCCGCCACCGAGGGCAACTTGACTTGCGGTGTCGGTCGGGCCTTCTGAGCCTCCTTGCGCGCGATCATGTAGGTGGCCACCTCATCGCTCTTGCCGCGCCACAACCGGAGGAGGTGCTCCGGGTCGACGTCAAGGACGGGCACGGGTTGCCGGCTCAGGAACCTCTTCTTCGGCCCATCCCAACAGTCAGTCTTATGCAATCGATAAAATCCTGTCTGGGAGTTCCTTTACATATTCTTGTATCACCTGGGGAACCCGGCCAGGAGCTGGTACTCGAAAGGTGGCACTGTCCGCCCGGTGGAAGAAGTCCCACCAGACCCGGGCAGTCTCGATGGTCAAGCTCTCCCAGAGATTCTGCGTCGCCAGAGTGAATTGGGCGCTAGGTGCCATATGGGTAGTGACCAAGCGCTCAAAAAAATAATATAAAAACTCCCAAAAGCCACAAAAATATACTTTGCATCCTTGCATCCATTTGTGCGCATTTGCATGATCATGTTTTCTTTCCCGTTTGCATCTTGCCTGCCTGCATGTGCATCTCACATTTACTTTCTAGTCTTAATCTCGTTAATAAGATTTAGCCCTTTGACCTTGCATCGAGGAAAGGTATGATCTATCTCGGGCAGGGGGCTAAAACTATGCTACACTAACCTTTTTCCCTTTTAAGTGTGGCTGAAATAGGTGAAAAGGGAAGATGACGTCAAGCAAGCTAAAGCATAGTACACTGAAGGAACGGTTCTCAATAAGCAAATACATGTCCATTCTGGTCCATGATTACACCACATTCCAGGGGCATACCCCTAGTGTACAAAATCAAGTTGCACCCACTTTATTCTCTCTCCACTCATCCCTCGCTCAGCATCCCCAGTCTGAGGGGGCCTGCACTGGCTACTCATCCCGGCCTCATCCCCGCACCTCCTCCCGCATGAGCCGGAAGGTCATGAAGCTCTCGAACCTAAGGCTGCCAGCTGGGCCACTCTCTGCTCTATCTGGGGTGATGCATCATCCCTAGGAGCTCCTCCATGGTAACCTCCATGTCTCCTCCAAGCTGTAGTGACTCAAAGGGAGTGGTGTGTCCAACCACCCCCTCTACTTGAGCGCCTCCACTTTGGTACCTCCGAAGCACGCGACGTCAAAGGGTCTCCAACTAGTTGAGGGACCATCGCTCACGTATGGCCATGACCATCTATCGTGCTCGAACCTCAGCCTCCCTCTCCTTCACCTCGGCAAGGCGACCCTCCAGTCTCTCCACCGTCTCCATTGATCCGAAGTGACGTGTCAATTCTTCGATACATCCCTCTAGCTCTCGGTGAGAGGCTAGGGAAGCCTCCAACTCCTTCTTCTACAGGAAATTTACACAAGATTGGTCAGGCAAAGATAGATAAAGGAGAGAATAATTTGCTCATAGAAGTGCTTGGTACTCACTGTCTCCGCCAGCTCGGCCTCCTGTTCCTCGGCCCGCTCGATGGCACTCGCCAGGCGGTCCTCTAGCTCCTCTCTTCTAATCGTTTGAGAAGAGGATCCGCCTTCCCCACTCATCCCAGCTCTCACCCAAATGTACGCCAGCTCGCTCCTCTGAATGATTAGAGATAATTGGTTAATCAAATTCCCAATGCTCGTCATATCAATCAATTAATCCTGACTCACCAGTTCTCAAAAAGTCGAAATGAAGTCACTGAAGTGCACAGGTTTCTATTTTATCATGTGATGAATGGGGTGACCATAAACATGGGTCACCTTATGACGAATTTAGTTGGGTCATGTCGTACGCAATGAAGGAGATCTTTGCCTTATGCATCTCAATTAACTGGAGTATTCATTTATGCCGAGATCAGCTGGGCCGATGAAGTGTCCATTCCAGTGCAATAAGATGATGTTTACAACAAACACAAGTTATTCACAGACTTTGGCTACTATTGGGGTCCTGATGGAGAGTTACAAAGAGATGTGAGAATGTATGGAGATGACTCAGAAGATGAGGAAGTAGAGGAGCCACAATAGTAGGAGGCTCAAGCTACTGAAGGTGCCACCTCCACTACAGTTTTATTATGGGGAGTCCTCCACTCAAGGTACTGGACAACCCTCTTGGGCAGATTATGAGACTTTTGATAGGCGTAATTCTAGACTGGAAACTCACATGGATGTCTTTGGGGAGCAAGTCTCTAACCTTGGGAATAAGATTGGCACCTCATTTGACTGACTAGACACCATTATGACCACCATGACTGGTTAGATGGATATTTTTTCCCATGCTTTGGTCAGCCTTTCTACCCATATGGGTACTCTTACCAGCAGCTATGAGGATACCGATCAGGCCTTTCGTACCACTAACCGAACTCTTCTCCGACCATCAATTGGAACATCAGGACCTCCTTTTGCACTCCTTTGAACGCCACCTTCCTCCAGCTGACCCTTCTCATGATGATGATGCCCCAGAGAATTATGCTCGACCTCCTTAGTGGCTGCCCTTCTGGTCTTTCAGTGTCAAATTGGTCTACTTTTCTTATATCCCATCCCCTCTTTTGATGATGCCAAAGGGGGAGAAGTGGTTAGTGTAGGTTTATATAGCCTATGTATGCGTATCTCTATGTTTTTATGAATGTTTGCCATTTGGCATTTGTGAGTGTCATTTCCATTAGTTGAGTCATTTTGTAGTGCACTTAAGTCTCTTGCATTTGTAATGTAATGTGTCAAGTGTCCTTGTACCATGTAATGAACTTGAAATGAAATGAATGGAATGCCCTTGGCATTGGACATACATGTTGGTTCTTGCCTTTCATTTCTTCTCAATTTGGCAAATATGATTGAATGATTTGCATTGTTTTGGCTTGATGAACTATTTGTAAATGGATTGATCGCCTTGCGGATTGTTGGTTTTTTCTATCCTTCAATTGGTTCTATGTATATCAAATGGTGTCAGAAGAAAGATAGGCCCATCCAGTTAAGGGTTTCAGACAAGAAACACACCAGCTGGGGCACTCTCCTCTGAGATCCCCTCTATGTCGACGATCTCCTCATCGTCTCCAGCCAAGGCCGCCACTGCAGGTTCTCCATCTCCGGCCCCAGTCGTGCCACGGGGAAGCTCACCCTCCTCCAAAGGAGAGGAAGTACCTGTGACCAGTGCTGAAAGAAACTCAACACTAACGAGTGATACAAAAAGGCCACCATGGATGGTTAAGTCCCCAGTCACGTAGCTGAGGGTCCTATGGTAGAAGAGCCCACCAGCCCCACTATGCAAGTAGGGACCACGGCTGGCAAAGGAGCAAGAGGCATCCTAGCCCACAGCTGTGGTAGCGATCCAGATGTGTCCCCAATAGTAGACACAACCAGGCAACCTGCCAGTCCTGGCATGCCCTTGAAAGAGGGGAGAGCCACCGATGGGCCAGTACTAACTAGCTCCTGAATCATCTGTAGGGTAGCAGTCGGGTCCTCACCTGGCAAACAAAAACATAAATGCAGTCAATGACTCCAGCCTATCAAACGTCCAACAAATAGAGGGAAACTCCCTTTATAGTAATTCGACACTTACCCGAGCCATCTCGGGCCGCTACCGGCTCCTGCTCCTCGATCGGGAGGGGCACCTCACCTCGCGCCTCAGGAGGGGCCATGGCCCTCGGCGTCCCTGCTGTCTATGCATAAAACATGTGGCTATGTCAGTCTCCAGAAGCAAGCATAGCTACAAGCAGAACATACCCAGTCCCAGAAGTCCCTACCTAGCCGGACGTCCTCGGAGGATTTCCATGACTCAAAGTCAGGGAACGTCTCGACATTTGGGTAGACCTCATCCATCATGCAAAGGAACGCCTACATGTCAATCTCACACTCACCCCCATCATCAGGCAAAGGATCAACCACCTGGGGCGGCGAGAAAGCAACCTCCGCCCCAGTCTCTAGTGGAGATACAAGAAACCATTCAAACAGTGCAGGGCTAGTCAACTATGATGGCTAAACCAGCATGAGGAAAAAGGCGAACATGGTGCTTACTCAGAGTTGGTTCTACCTCTATATACTGATCAGTCCTAAGTCCTTGAGAGGACTCACCAACCCCCACCGCTTCAGTGTCTACTCAACGGTGCTTGCGCCTAGGTTGAAGCCCCCCGTCTCTGCTCCCAGATGATGCCTCCGTGGAGGGACGATCTTCCTCCAGCAACACACAACACCTCAGTCATATACATAAAAAGTTAACAAGACTGGGGCAATATATATATCGCCGACCAGCGCAACCGAGCCGCCGCTGCCACTGATCACGCCACTGAAGGTGCCGCTCGCGCTCAAGAGGACGAGCATCCGGTTACCCAGGATCAGATTGCCAGCGCCATCCAGCGAGCCGGGCTGCTCACCAGGAGTGGTGCCGCTGGCGTCGACAGTAGCTCCTGCAGCGATGTTCATGTCGCTGGTATGCATACTGCCAGCGGCACCGGTAAGCACCAGCGTGCCGGCATTGATGTTGAAGGGCCCAGGAATATTGCTGAACTGAGTAAGGGTTTCCGTGCCGCCGTTGAGAGTCAGGCCGCCATAGCTGGTGATCGAGCCGGAAAAGATGCCGCTGGCGTTGTTCAGGACCAGCCCGATGAAGCCCGCATTGACAGTGCCGCCACCCGACAGCGAGTTGAGCGCTGTGCGGCTGTAGATGTTGAGGACGGCGCCACCGTTGACGGTCACGCCGCTGGAGCTGGCAATGCTGCCGGCATCGAGCAGGGTCAGCGTGCCGGCGACGATGGTGGTGCTGCCAGTGTAAGTGTTGACGCCGGTCAGTGTTTCAGTACCGCCGGTGAGTGTCAGGCTGCCGCCCGTACCGCCGTTGGTACCACCGTCGCTGATCACCCCGCCGAAGGTGTCGTTGGCGTTGGTGAGCGTGAGTGTCTGGCTGCCCAGAGCCACGTTGCCGCTGCCGGACAGCGAGGTGATCGACGTGCCGCTGGTGGCGCTGATGTCGAAGGTGGTGCCGCTGCCCACGATCACACTGCTGGAATCGGCGATGCTGCCGCCACCCGACAGCGCCAGGGTGCCTGCATCGATCGTGGTGCTGCCGGTATAGGTGTTGGTTCCGGTAAGCACCAACGTGCCGGCACCGTCTTTCACCAGCGCGCCCGCCGGGCTGCCATCGATGAGCGTGTCGCTGTCGGTGAAGCTTATGCCGGAAGGCGTGGTCATCGTGACAGTGCCGTTCATCGGCATGGTGTTCGCCCATACTTCCGGCGCGGCAAGGCTTGCACTAAGCGCCAGTACGGCCAGGCAGGCAAGCGTCAACGGATGCTTGCGCGGCGCGGCTGCCTGCGCAGGGCCATCCGCACCGCCGTGCGCGGAATGCGCCAGTTCCGACGCAACCTGCAGCGTACCGAGTGCGCGGTTCCATACCAGGCGAAAAATGCGGTTCATAAGCGGTCTCTCATAGTTGTTCGCAACGCTGCGATGCGGCGTGCGTAGGAAAGGAAAGCGGGTGGATTCGGGCGGTGGGGGCATGCCGTGCGCAAAGGCGCGCTTATGGGACGACAGATGGATCCTGGACCGGCTGAGTCCTCCGGCCCCCCTTGATGATAAACCCCCTCCTCATCCAGTTATGGTATCTCAAATCATCTGCAACTATCAATGGAATAGACCCCTTATTCAAACCACCTTCAAGGAAGACACCGTCCGAGATATACTAAAGATCCACCTTCCTCAGCAACCCAATACCCAGGGGGATCTCTGAATATTAAGATACACTAAAGATGGCAGCTTCTCTATCAAATCTACATACAGAGCTCTCACAGAGAAATCCCTCCCACCCTCAACCTCATCCAACCATAACATATGGCACCTACTACGGAATTCTAGGCTCAGCAGCAGCATTCCCCCCAAGGTTATTATTCTCATATGGAAATGCATTACAGGTGCAGTCCCTGTCAAATCCAGGATCGCCAGAAGCATTAAAGGGGTTGACCCCACTTGCCCCTTCTGCAACTCAGAGGCAGAAACTGTCCAGCACTTACTCTTCCAATGCACCAGGGCCCGAGCAGTATGGCTGTTATCTCCCCTGAACTACCACTCGGCCGATGATCCCAAGGCACTTGAAGACAGAATACTGGAATGGTCCAAGCCTCCCCTTGCTAGTGACCCCAAGGATTTAACACTGTTATCTCTATGTTTTGCTATCATTTGGCAGACATGGGTGGACAGGTGTAAAAAAGTTTTTGAAGGCTCGGAGGAACGTCCCAGCATCACCATCAGCAAAGCATTGCAGGAGCACCAATTTTGAAGGTCCAATGTCAACCCCAGCAACAGAACACCTCCTCAACAGTCCGCTCCAGAACCAACTCCCCAGGCCATTCTTCCCAGGATACAGGTTGATGCTGCCTTCACTGAAGGCCAGGGAGCTACGGGTATTATCTTACTCAACTCAAAAGCCAGCCTAGATTTCTGCTCTCAAACCTTCCTGTCTGAAGTCTCCTCTCCGGAGCTGGCCGAGGCTATGGCTTTCCTCCAGGCTCTACAGCTAGCTGCATCCCTTTTGCAGGCGATGGTGATAGAAGGAGACGCACTTAACGTGGTCAAGTATATAAACGGTATCATTCCCCCTCCCTGGAGGTTAGCGTCCATCATCCAGATTGCAGAGGACTTATCTCCAACAACATACAGGTTCGTTTTGTACCTAGAATAGCTAACAGGTTAGCCCATATTTTAGCTAGAAATGCACTCCTGCTCCGGCAGAGTGGCTCCTAGTCCTACCCTACCATCCCCAGGTGTATATCTCTACATGTAAATGTCGGCTCTTAATGAAAGTGGATGGCTCCCATGATCCGTGAGCTACCCATATCAGTGACAGCTCTCCTTAGGTCTTGGCATCTACACTCTCTTCTAGTGTTAGCCGGGAATTACCCCAAGCTTTCTTTAGACTAGCATAGCATCTCAGCTTTGGTGGAGATATGGCACCCCCAGACCCACACTTTCAACTTTCCATCTTTTGAGGCTGCCATCCTCTTGGACAAGGTAGAGACCTACTTGTCTTTCCCTAGGTCCAAGGTGGGTGAGGAAGATCTAGTTTGTCACACTGTTGCCCCTGTAGATCATACCCTCATCTTAGGAGAATTCATACCTAGCATGAAGGACATCCGCACCATAGTGGGCCCACACCAAATTCATTTACTACCCCTCAGCCAGTGGGTGATAGCTCATTGCAAGAACAAATGTGAGTGGGATGAAACCATAGCTAAGGCCGCT
The DNA here is from genome assembly GCA_024336825.1 of Amorphophallus titanum. Taxonomy (NCBI): domain Eukaryota; kingdom Viridiplantae; phylum Streptophyta; class Magnoliopsida; order Alismatales; family Araceae; genus Amorphophallus; species Amorphophallus titanum. The sequence goes on from JANBPO010006124.1 coordinate 172,805, forward strand.
TCTATTCACTTGTGCAGGGCCATTCTCTTTCCTTCTGCCGACCATGTCTTAGATATCCCTATCCTTAGTACCATCAGTGGTCTTTGGTAGGGTCTTTCCATTTCCCAGGCCGTCCTTTCTTACCTATATGAGGGTCTCAGCTCCGCTGCCTTAGGGGGCCCCCTCTTTGGTTCTATGATCCTCTTGGAGTGCTGGATGGGAGTTAGGATGAAATTCACACCTAAGGAGGATACCACTTCCGTTAGCCAGATCTTTGGGAGTCACCCTCTCTTCTTCATTGGTGGCACTTTCAGATTCTCTCCATAGGTCGAGTGCAGGACTGCCGACAGGAAGACTAGGGATGAGTGGCGTCTTTACATCAACACCTTGTCCCTGGACCGATTCGTGATGTGCCCTTCTTTCCTCCACGGCACTACCCTTAGGCTTCCTAGGAGGCCTAGTTTGGACTTGAGACTCGTGGGTGACACCGCTTTGGCAATGCACAGCCGGCACAGGTGTTTCTTACAGGTCAGACTACCCCAGACTATGGTTCCCGCATTACCCCATCTTCCCGCACTACAGGCGAGGAGACTTGGTACGGAGGAGGATGAGCAAGCGATCAGGAGTGCCTTGATCATGTGGGAGGTCAGCAGGGTGCGCACCCTACCAGTGGAGGTAGCAGAGACGCCAAAGGGTTATCAGACTTATGTGAGAGAGCTGAGAGAGATTCATCCTCGCGGGGATGTCCATCTGAGGATAGAGTGATCTTCTTTTTCTTGATGTTGATTATGATATATGGACACCCAATGTTTGAAATGTTTGCATTTGAATGAATGAATAAGATGGTTGGATTGTCTCTCCAGTTATTTCTCTCTCTCTCTCTCGTTCCACGGTCGGCACACCCGCCTTCCCTCCTCCCGCGGCACACTCCACTCCACCTCCCACGGCACACTCCAACCGCCTCTCAATGCGGCACAACTTCAACCGCCTCACACAGCACACACCCACTTTACCGGGTGCATATGTCTTCTCCGCACTGGATCAACCCCGCCACCCTCACTGCCCACACCCACATACATACCACCGGTCCACCTTTGTCTCCCCTCACCGGATGGCAGTCTCCGCCTCCTGCTCCCTCTCCGCCGTTCGCCACCGCCGACAGTGGTTCCTTTATGTTTCCTGATGTGGCTCGTGCTCCATGCCTTGGCTGTTCGGACGTGGGAGCTCCCTAACCTCTGCTGCAGACGGGGTATTCTGTACCCCACATTCTCTAGCAACGGCAGGTGTGACTGGGGCGGCTCCTGCTCTTGGTCCTCCTCCCAACCTCTCTTCCTCTTCTTGGAACCCCACCGGAGATGCTATAGCTCCTCGGCACGTCTTTGACCATTCCTGCACGCCATATGAGTTTTCGCTCCAGCCCTCCCCCTTTCTGCTTGTGTGTGTTCTTTTCTTAACTCCTTCCAGAGCGTCACACTCTGCTACTGCGCTTTTCTCTGGTTATTCTTCTACTGCTGGGGGGCGGTAGCGAAGGAGGGGAAGCAGGCACTGATCGCGGAGGAGAATTCGATTCAAAGTTGAAGACATGATACCAAGGTCAGAGCAGCATGCCGTGGTTGTCCCCGCTGCCGTTTGCCTACTACAACAGCAAGTGTTCTTGCTTAGTGGTGTTCTTTCGTGTCATAGTGTGAGCAACTTATCTCCACAGTATCTTGAGGAGGGATCTCTGCTTTGGTGTCGGGTGAAAAGGGTATTTAACGAGTGAGAATGTACATTGCTCTATGTTGGAAGAGATATCGAACGGTCAAGCGAGCTGGGGACACTACAATGAATGATAGAATCATTGTCTATTACTGGTTGATGCAAGTCTACCAGGCAGAGTACTTCCGCCTGTTGCTTAAGCCAGTTACGTAATTTGAGATTTAGGGAAACTACAAGAGTCACATCCACGGCTATATCATTCGTTGATCTATCCAACAACATCAAACTAGTAGAAGGGATGAAGTGGGGAATATGGCTACTTGGGAATAGATAAGTTCTTGCAGACAGACATGGCAACTATGTAAGGTGATTTTCATCTGATTGCTTGCTGATCAAAGGGAAATTCGCATTGATGCAATCATTCTGTTAACGTGGTGAGATTTTGAGACAGATTGTATGTCTTAGTTGAAGAACATGTGAGGAGAGTTATTTTGTAGGATGCGCATGGTTCCTATTATGCCGTGCACCCTAGAGCAACTAAGATGTATTATAATTTGAAGAGGTAATTTTGGTGGCCAGGTATGAAGAAGGAAGTTGCTGAATTTGTGGCTAGATGTTTAGTATGTCAGCCGGTGAAGGCGGAGCATCAGTGGTCAGGTGGCACTTTATAGTCTTTGGAAGTTCTTGCATGGAAATGGGACCCTGTGACCACGGATTTTGTGGTCGGTTTGTCGAGAACTCAGGGTGGCTATGATGGCATATGGTTGCTAATTGACAAGTTGACTAAGGCTGTCAGATTGTTGCCAATTAAGGGGAGTTGGGGAGTCCACAGATTGGCTAAATTGTATGTGGAATGAATCGTTCCCCTACATGGCATTCCTATTTCTATTGTGTCTGATCGGGAATCCCGTTTCACTTCTAATTTCTGGAGGAGCTTTCAGAAGGCTTTGGGCATAGAATTAACGTTTAGTTTAGTTTATCATCCTTAGTTCGATGAGTAGTTAGAGAGAACTATCCAGACCTCGGAAGACATGTTGGAATCTTGCTGTCTAGAGTGGCAAGGGTCGCGGATTCATCATTTGTCGTTGGTGGAGTTCGCTTACAACAACAACTATCATTCCAGTCTGGACATGGCAACATACAAGGCTTTGTATGGGCGACCGTGTTGTACTCCACTTGGCTGGTTTGAGGTTGGTGAGCGAGTGATGACAGGACCTGAATTGGTGCACCAGTGTGTGGAGGTAGTACGACTGATCAGGCAAAGGTTGCAGACAGCCCAAAGCCGATAGAAAAGTTATGCAGATTGGTGAAGGTGACCTCTTACATTTGAAGTGGGACACTAGGTGTTCTTGGAAGTCTCCCCTATGAAAGGTGTGGTGTGATTCGGCAAGCGTGGAAAGCTGAGTCCCCATTATGTTGTGTCTTTTCTTATTATGGAGCATGTTGGCCCGGCAGCATATCGATTGCAGCTACCTCCAGAGATGTATCAATGTTGCACAAATACATGCCCGACAATTCTCATGTGTTGGAAGACTTGGTGTAGCCTGAAGTGATGCCAGATCTGTCTATCCCAGAGTACCCCGTTCGTATTGAAGATCGATGTGAACAACAGTTGAGGAATAAGGTCATACCTCTGGTTAAAGTGATCTGGCAATGCCACTCAAGAGATGAAGTGACTTGGGAGCGCAAAGAAGAGATGCTATAGTTGCACTCCTATTTATGTAAGGACATAAATAAAAGTAAAAGTACATAAATACAAAAATAAAATGTGGACTCATGGGCTTGATTCCCATCAATTCAAGCTAGAGAGCTTTAGTACAAAGAAAAGTAGTTTGAAAAGGGGGGAAAGGGGGCCGCCGGTCAATCGACCAAGATTTTTCTCTCACCCTCATCAACAGGAATGGGTAACGTTTGTTCATCACTAGTCGGGCCTGCTATGGGGACCTCAGTGATCTTTTCCTCGAGAATAGTAGTTGGAGAAGGTTCCAGGGTGCCACCTGAAAATTTGGAAACTGACAGAGTCAGAAAATAGTACTCTATGTACCTAGATAAGCCACGGAAGCTCAGGAGCTCACTCGAAGGGGAACCCAGTACCAGCCTAAAGGCTACAAATTCCTTGAAGGAAGGGATGATAGGAGTAGGAGGGATAACCGAAGAAGGATCTTTAGTCTCCATATGCCTTTTCTTGGCAACCCTCTTTAGTCTTGATTTGGCCTAAGAAATGGCCTCCTTAATGGATGACCGCGCATGTGCACGTTTACCATCGGATGGTAGCGGAGTGGTCATCAGAGGCTGCTCCAGTGCAACAAGAAGCTGGCTTCTCTGCCATTAATATAAGCTAATGATAGCTATTCAATCTACACCCATCAAGCTTATCTGCATAAATAAGCATGGTAAACAAGGGTCGTAAGAAGAACACCACCCGCAACTTGAGAGGTGAAGTGTATGTGAGAACAGAAAAAGGATGTCCTACCTATTGGACCAGTATAAAGATGAGAAAGAGGCTAATAGGCCAAGGGCCCCTCCTTGTCCTAGGTAGTCACCTTCTTGATCAACCAACACACGTCCCCAATTTTGAGGAGTGGTCAGCAAGGTTGGCCAAATCTAAATGGCCACGGGAGGAGAGACAATGTTACAAACTGAGGTGGTCCATCCCCCACCCATTTGCATAACCAAAGAATAAATTAAGGCCCCTGTCTAGTATGGCCTCAGATCGATCCTTTATCTTTAATCGGTGAACTTGGAGGAGGATGAACAGCCATGAAGTCTACTGATAGTGATCGAGTCCTCTATCCTCCTTCTTCGGGAATGACCTAAAGGGGTAGGAGCATTCCACTTCAGGGTGCCAAGTGTTGTACATCCTTGGTTTTGATGATGTCTAACTATAATCCATTGTGTGATATGTTATTTTCATAAAAAAGATGTAAAAGTTCTGAATTATGCAAGTGAATAGGTGGATAAGGTCAAGTCAAGTCAAGCACGCATTCGTGTGTTACATTTCACTTTCTTAATTCTCATTCGCATTCGCGTGCCTGTGTGTTGCATTCATCATCTTTACTTTACCTTTTGCCTTAATTGATAAAGGCTTGACCCCTTTACACATTATTAAGGCTAGATTCAAAACAATCACCCACTCTTTGAGCAAGGGGCCAAGCCAGAACTGAAAAACTAACTTGTTTCCCTGAAGCAATGTGTGTAGGACTAAAAAAGCGGGAAAGAGGCAGAGAACGTCAAACTGAACATTCCATTTTTCCTTCCAGTAAGTGTACATCAAGTTCCACCCTCTTCCTCAACATTACTCTTTTCGCTACACTCTAGGTGAAGAACCCTAGAGGGTGTTGCCAAACTATGGGAGGCGGTACTCCTACCGCCTTGTAATCCTCTCCCCTATTCCACGCCTCACCGATCGGTGGGGGCAACAAAGAAGCTACTTATGTGAAAGCCTCACTGTTGTGCTCTTCGGTAGCGCTCCTCACCATCCTTTAGCGATTGCTTAGCGAGACCGAGACTGGTTCGGAGATCAGATAGTTGAGCTTCCAAGGCTCTCCGCTCCCCCTCTCAGCCAATCTCTCAGTTCTCTCCTTTTCTCTGTCTCTTTCTCTCTCCGTCTGTTCTCTCTCTCTATCTTCCCTTTCCAGCTGAAGGGTGATACTCAACTCCATGGCATCTTGAGAGGAGTCATCACCTGGACGATGCCACAGTTCCTCCTCTAGCTCCGCTATCTTGGATCCCCCCTGCATGGCATTGGTAAGTGCATCTTGCATCTCCTTCGTCTGCCATGTCCACTATCTCAGATATGTGGCAAAGCATGAATAAAAAGAACATTCAATAATGAAACCCTCATCTGTGTAGAAAGCATTCTTTCTACCTCTGCGGCACGCTACATGGCATGAGCGAGCTATTCGTGAAGCAAATCAAGCCCTGAGGTAGGGATCCATAAGCTAGAAGAGACATCGTTCGCACCCATTGCTGATGAGGCTACGTCGAGCTAGGCACGCTGCAACACACATAAGGTGACAATGAGGGCCTAGTACCAAGAATTCAGGGCTATAAGTAGGACCATCTGCATGCAGGCTGACCGAGGAACTCAAAGCTGCACAGGTGTCACGCAACTGTAGTTCCGTGTCTGCTAGGCAAGTTCGCAAGTTCACTATCATGGTGTCACGAGCGTCCGGCAACCAGGGCACATGGGTTAACACTCGAAATAAAAAAAACATAAAAAATAAAAAAATAATACATAAAAATACATAAAAAATCCAGCACACGCGTACTGGCGGGCTACGACTAGTGGAGTGTCTCTGAAGGAGTAGACTCTCAAGCCACGGAAAACAACGTCCGAACCCGACGGAGTACGGGGACCGTCCCACGTACCAGCACCGCAGCACGGTGACCATAGTCGGAGAAGAAACGGGACTGCAAACCACCCGACGCAGTCCAGAGCCTGGCGGACCTACCCAGGCGCACCACAGGCTCTGACGGTCTACTGCTGGGCCGTCACAGCGGTCTGACGGCCCAACACAGGGGCGTCAGGCCAACGGTGCAAAACGCACTATGACGCGCCAACCTTGGTGCGTCACAGTCCCTGACGCGCCTAACCCAGTGCGTCAGGAGAAGAGTAGAAACAAGTTGTAACGCACACCGCTCGGGACGTCACAGTCTCTGACGGACCACCTTTGGTGCATCAGAAGACAGGATGGAATCAGCTGTGACACACACCCCTCGGGACATCACAGCCTCTAACGGTCCTACCAAGGAGCGTTAGGGCGAAGGGCAGCGTCAGCTCTGACGCTCCCTCATTGGGGCGTCACAAGGCTCTGACGCCCCTCCCTGGGTGCGTCAGGGGCCTTAACCCCCCAACGGTTAGAAACTCAACGGTCAGAAAATCATAACGGTCGGATGCCAACGGTCGGATCGTCACTCTGACGGTCCAACCTAGGCGCGTCACACACCCTGGCGGTCTATCATGGGACTGTCAGGCCCACGAGTCACCCAGTTGGCAAAGTAGCGTCCTGTGACGCACCCACCATGGGGCGTCACAAGCTGTGACGGTCACTGAAAGGACAGTCACACCGTTCCGATGGTGAACTGACGAAAATGATCAAAAATACCAACCACGCCCCCATACCTCCAAGGGAGAGAGAAAAAATAAGGGGGAAACCCCCTAAGGACCCCTAGCATGCTTCTGGGCCATCAAAACGCGGAATCGCGGCTTAAATTCATAGATTAGGCGAACTCTCCCCAAATCATGGAAAACCCTAACCCGGCAGGAAACCCGTCTCTCGACCTCCCCTCGGGCTAGAAATCGCGGGAAAGGAATGCGGGGAGATAGGGAACGTCACCCTACCTCGATTTCGCCTCGAGGCGCGCCGGATCGACCATGAATCTCGAAGAACGCTTTTAGAACCCTCGCCCATTCACGGTCTCCCACAAGCTTTACGCCGCTACGATTGCCTCACCGCTGCCGTCGTCACCACGTCGCCGCCCCGCGCTGTCTGCAGCTGGAGGGGATGCTGCCGCGAGCTCGCCGGACGCCCAAGCGGAGACAAAGACACACCAAGTAACCAGGAACACAAAACAAGAACTAGCTGAGGTCGCGCTCGTCAGCACGGGTCCGACACTCTCAGCCCCGTGTGCACACTCAGACCATACGCCCTAGGCCTGTCCTCTAGCAGGTTCTTCCCCCTAAGCCCAGACTCGGCTATACGTGGGGGCCCTACAATAACCAGCCTAACAACTGTCTCTCTCGGATATGCTGCACCACCACTCCCAGTGGGCCAACACACGCGTGCCGTGGGAAGGCTACGACTAGTGGGGTCTCACAGAACGTGGACACAAAAAATCACGCACGCACCCATCGCGAGTAACACGGAGTAACAGATGGCCCGATGCCACCATACTCTGGGCAACCCACTAGACCTACTAAATTTAACGGTCCTTGAGTCACAAGACTCAGGGTCAAGACCGTCGCACGTGACTGCACAGCGCCGTCAATCTGGCCTAATCCCTAGGTCTGAAACCACGGTGACACACGAAAAATCTCCAGCCCTAGGCTGGTCAACAGGACTCACAGTCCAAGGCCATACGCACGGCCCCTTCAGAACTCGAAACACGCACGGGGTCACTCAGACCCCATGACTTACGAGCACGTTAACCGAGGTAACCCGATACCTCCAGACACCCCTAAAATACGAACACGAAACCCACGGTGTCTGGGACACTCACGGGTCATAGGTCGATCATTGGGTCACAACCAGACCGACCGGAGACCCACACAACGTAAAATGGACACGGCGAGTATGAAAATCATCTGGCGGTCCTACCTTGGGCCGTCAGAGTGCCTAGCGGTCTAACTCTGGACCGCTGAGGCCAGACTAGCGGTCTACCCCTTGGACCACCAGTCTCTAGGAACAAGCAACCCCTTATCGGTCTCTCCTTGGACCGCATGGTAGAGTCTAGCGGTCGACCCCTGGACCGCTAAGGACACTGGCAGTCTATCGCGTGACCGCGAGGCTCGAACCGACATACGGGGACACTAGCAGTCCACTACTAGACCGCCTGACGTCCTAGCGGTCACTGGAAGGACCACTAGGTCGTCCCGAACCAGAAAATGGCACATCACACCAAAATCTCTATTCCACGTCCCGTTCACGCCCACGTGAAGGGAAAAATAAGGGGAAACTAATCCCCTACCTCTCTAGCACCGAGAGGACCTATTCAAACCCCAAAAACGTGATCAAAACACTAGATCGGGCTCACACCCCAAAATCATGAATTTTTCTCAAAATACCTAAATAAGCCCGCTCGGCACGGCGGGCCCGGCCAGGGCGCGGGGGGTTGCCCCAGCCGGGGGCCACGCCCGTGTAGACCCCCGCGCGGGGGGGGGCAAAGTCCATGCAAATGTGTGTGGGCCAGGGGCAAGGTCCGTGCATGTTTGTGCGAGCTAGGGGACAAAGTCCGTGCAAATGCACACAGGCTAAGGACGAAGTCCGTGCATATTCAGGAAAGTCCGTGCAGATGTACAGGGCTAAGTCCATGCAGGTTCTGAACGAAGTCCATACAGGTGTAAACAAAGTCCATGCATGTTTTGGACAAAGTCCGTGCAGATGTTCAGGCTTTGGGATAAAGTTTGTGCAGATTTGGACTGAGTCCGTTCAGGTTTTGGGGGTTGAGTCCGTGCATGGTTGGGCAAGTCCGTGCATATGCACGGGGTCAAGGGCAAGGTCCGTGCATGTTTTGGGGGTTGAGTCTGCCTGTGGTTGGGCAAGTCCGTGCATATGCACGGGGTCAAGGGCAAGGTCCGTGCATGTTTGGGGTTAAGTCCATGCAATACTGGGCAAAGTCCATGCATGCTAGGGGTTAAGCCCATTCATGTTTGGGGTTAAGTCCATGCAATGCTGGGCAAAGTCCATGCATCTTAGGGTTTAAGTCCATGCAATGCTGGGCGAAGTCCATGCATGTTTGAGGTTAAGTCCATGCAATGCTGGGCAAAGTCCATGCATGTTAGGGGTTAAGTTCATGTAGTGCTGGGTGAAGTCCATGCATGTTTAGGGTTAAGTTCATGCAAGGTCCATGCAGGTGCATGCAAGGTCGGAATGAGGTCCATGCAAGTTTGGATGAGTTCGTGCACATGAAGTTTCAAAGTCCGTGCAACTAGGAGCTTGAGGTCCGTGCACACAAGGCCAAGGTCGGTGTAGGTGGGGGCTATGCATGGGTAAGGTCGACGTAGGTGGGGCTGTGCCGGACTAGGATGCCAAGGGATGGCTGGGGTGTGTCAGTGGAGGTTAGGATGAAGAGTGTACCGGGGAAGGGGCCGGGAAGGGCGTGCCGGTGAGTTGGGGTTAGTGAGCCGGCGAAGGCACCAAAAGGGTGCGCCGCGGAAGAGGCTTAGCAAAGGGGGGTGCACCGATCAAGGAGTGTGTTGGCCAAGTGTTTGGAGGCGTGCCGGCGAAGGGTAAGGGAAGGTGTGCCAGCCAGGGCTCGCGCAGAGCGTGCCGGGGAAGGAGCGTGTCGGGGAGGCCAAGCTGGGGTGGTACCGGCGGAGGATTGTAAAAGGGTCACTCCTCTTCATTCCTCTAAGGCCTTCGACGAAACCCACCTCAATGAGTTTGTCCACTTCTTTGCATATCTGAGTGATGAGCTCTGGCCTCATGCACCGTGGTGGTTGCTTCACCGGCTCAATCTCAGGGTTTATAGCTAGCTCATGCTGTGAAAATGTAGGGCTGAGTCCTGGCATTTCATTGTGAGTCCAGGCGAAACACTCTCGGTATTCTTGTAGCAACTGGACATACAGCTTCCATTCTTCAGCAGATAACTGGGCGCTAAGAAAGGTCGGCCTAGGGCCATCCTCAGTTCCCAAGTTGACTTCCATCAACTCATCGACCGTGGCTTGGCCTCCGTCTTCTATTTATGAAGGTGCTGGCTACAGGTCAACAAAGTCTGGAATATCATCCTCGAGCTCGAGTACTTCAGCCTTTTCATTCTACTTCTCCCGGACATTGTCTGGGGTTTCTAATTCAATCGATGGCGGCTGCATGAATTGTTCTGTTGATAGATACACCATGGCTGTGGTTTTAGGGGACGAGCTAGCAGCTTGAATCCCTGCAGACGTGTTTGCAGTCTCAAAGGCCTGATGGTTATTTATTACTGAGCTGGAGCAGCATTGCAGCTTCATGGCAAAAGATGATTCTGTCTCCTTGCCTTATTGCATCACCATATCTTCAGTAGAGGTGACTTTTTCTTTCCTAGCAGCAGGCATACCCTGGTCAGTTTCGGAAGAAACTTCTTTAATTGGCATGAGGGCTGCTAACATCATTATCAAAGGAGTGTCATAGGAAGAGGATAGCCCTACTTCCTCGGTGTCTTCGGCTTTGCTACTACTGGCCATGTCAAATTTGGCTTGGAGAGCCGTCTCTTCAGGATAGACCTGCTCCCAACACTGGCAAGGGGCTATGGCTTCTGATTTCGGGTCTATTGGTTGAATCGACTCAGTATGTTCAGTTTTCATCGGGTATTCGTCAAAGGTTGCCCCCGGTGAGTGATCTTCTGTTGGGTAGAAAGTGGAGATGGTATCCACTTCATAACGCCCGATGTAATAGTATTCTTTGAGAGTGAAGCCCAACCCCGGATGTTGAGAGACACACCTCAATTCTTTGTCTGTGCTGACAGGATACCAGAGTCCTTGGAATGCTTCTTTCTCTTTGCGAGGTTGGCTGGAGGGGATATTCTGCTTCCGGAACATCTTCACCATTCATCTTGTAATGAATGTCAACCCTTGAACGTGGACTGACGGGTTCTTAATATCTTCAGGGGGATGAGAGTCGACGTCTTCCTGGGTGGGGTGCTCCTCAGCAGTATAGACGAGCGTGAGCATAGGAATGGCGACGGCGACGTCCGGTGCGAACCTGTGAATACAGCCTTATGGCAATACGCTCCACACAGGGAGGGGATAACGGGGATGGGATTGATCAATACAAAATTACCCTCATGCAGGAGGGGGGAGCAAGGGGACGGGAGATGGGCCTGCGGCCCTGTGTCTATCCTACTGGACATAGCCGACTTGTTCTGAACGGTACGCAACGCACAAAGATCAGAAGGGGATGTCGTCAGTGCTTAGACAAAGCCTGGGAAGTGCAGATGCACTCCTGAAAATTTGGCACTGTTATGAAGTCCCAGGAAGGCGGGGTAGGTCTCGGACAATGACCTGCGTGAATCTGCCTTACAGGACAGACCTACGCAGTCTGCTTGTAACGGCCGGTTCGCTCTCCACAGAACTCAGAATGAAGCAAGACCTGCGGGGGTGCATGGCTGACAGAACATTCTACGTACCCTCAAAATATGAGATCCATCCGATCACCGAGTGAGGCGTGGTCAACTTGGTGGTGAGGGTCTGGATTCTGGGCGAGCACTCAGACGCAGTCGGGTTGCACAGGTTGCCACGAGCAGTACCGAATGCAGAACGTGATGAAACCACCAGGGATGGTTCCAGGATGTCGAGAGGTACAAATCCACAGAAGAAAGCTCAGCCTGAAAACCAGCAGGGAAGGTGTGACACGATCTGCTAGTTGATTGCATAGCCTGGGCGTACTGGGTCGCACTAGCTTTGTGCAGTCATTGGAGAACGAGCACCACAAACTGTGATGATGTCAGAATGGGGCGAGACCACCTCTGGAACGTCGAGGGCTCAGAGACGAACAAACTCTCAGAAGAGAATTCAGGCTGAATCATGCCGTAGAAGTCGGTACGGCCTTTGCCAAATGGACCTCAGGTTCTGACTTGAATCTGGCACAGCCGCATGAAAATGGGTGACACGATCAGTGTCGAGGTTGGAACGGGGCGGGATGACTTCTGGAGCGACGATGACTTAAAGCAGAACAACTCCACAGAAGAGGGTGTGTGCTGATTCACGCTGTATGGGGTCGAGATGGAATCTGCAATCTGGGCCTTAGGATCTGTCCTGGGTCTACAGGTAGAAGAACAGAGATTTCTTCGAAGCCGATGGCGTGGATGACGATGAGGGCTCACGATGGCTCCTTGGATGAGCCTGGAGGGTGGGGTTTGTCAATGGCAGTGGAGAAGAGGGCTGGAAGGGTGGCAGGGGCGTGGATGGCTGGGTGGGGCGGCTAGGGTTAGGGGAAGTGAATTTTAGTGCGTCCACAATGACCCGACAGACTAAAGAATGAAAAGAAAGGAGCATCAAAAGTAGAAGAATCACTTTAGCTATTGCAGATTCAGGGGTCAACAGCTCAAGGGTAGTCTAAACAGGTTGTTCTTCAATCAATGACTCGGCTACAAAGGAAGCTAGATATTCCTCTACACTAGCCTCCGCATCCACTTCTGGCAAAGTTTCTTCAGGGGTTTTGATGATAAGCCGTGGGGCGCTGAATACATACGATCCCTCTATTAACGGACAAGAAGTAGAGGTCCCACCTCCATCGACATCAGTAGCTCCCTCATCATCAGAGCCGCCATAATCCACCTGTTCTTCAGATAGGGACGAAGAACTTTCGGAGGAGCTCTGCACTTTAATACAAGGCTCAGCCGCTGCTTCTACCTCTCAACGGATAGTTGACCAAGTGGATATGCGTTGCAGTGGAATCACCGCCTTTTTAGATGATGAGCAGTGTCCTCTTGATGATGAAGAATGTCCGAGAGACGAGACCCTCGTCTCAAGCAAAATTGTAGGAAGCCTGAAGGCAAGTCATGAAATGTACAATAAGATAAAGGAGTCCTGAAACTCTGGAATACGAAACATTAGGTACAATTTTCCTCAATTTACTTCCCGCCTCATTGGCTGGTGTGGGGGAAGGGAGATTTTCTCACTCATGCATGTCGACAGATACTCCTGCCTCCATCTGACTGGCTGCACCGACATCCACCTCAATAGTCAGAGCTAGCACAACTTTGGGTGCTGCTACGAAAATGTAAGAATACAAAATAAGCACAAAGAAGCCCTTTAGAAGATAAATCCCACCATGATAATAGAGGCTAGCCTCCCTGCGATAAAGAAAATCGCACCAGCAACGGCCTTCTGCGGCAACCACTGCACCTTGCTTTCTCCGGCCATCAAGGGGAAAGTGAGCAGATGAAGGAGGAATATGCTGATCATAGCCAAAGTTACCGCCAAAATGGAAAGGGTAGTATGGCTCCAAAAAGACAGTCCCACCCACCCTTCCGAAACACTAATACATGTGGGAGGACAGCCAGTGCCCACTCAATCAGCTCAAGTTCCAAAATGGGCCGGGTCACAGGCACTCCCGAAACAGGATGGGTGTACATTTAAGTTGCTTCCATCTTGCACTCGCGTTAGCGATTAACCAAGGGGCTAGAGTGTGCGGCCAAGCTCCAAGAGTGAATAGTACCTGTGAAATCTACTGGGACCTTTGTGACGACCCAGCATCCGGGCTCGGGTAAACCCGAAACCACTTGGATCCTAAGAGGCCTCCCAAAAGTGGTAAGACTCCAAAGGGATAAAAAGGTATATGTGAGAGTACATTAAACTTCCAGATAAAGCAGTAAATAATTCTATACTATGTTTGATCAGGATTGCTAAAATAGTAGAAATAAAGTTATATTTTCAATAACAATTAAAACTATAGCTATATCAGCTAGCAGAGCCCAGTCCAACTAAAGACAAGTACAGTCCAATAGAAAGGGAAACGTACACTCAAGTCGGGGGAAGCCCAACACTGGCAAAGCTGAAAACTAAGAACCACGCACTGCACCTCCAGACCACGAGGAAGAAGAGCAGCCACACCTGAGAAGTCAGGGGTGAGCCTCGTGTCATTGGCTCAGTATGGGTCCCGTAGATCCCCACCAAGAAACCAAAGTAGTAACAGCAGTAACAACAACAAGAGTAACAGTAGGAGCAGGAGTAACAACAGAAGTAAAGAGGAAAAGCCGTACTAAATAGAAACATAAGGCAGTCGATAAGACCTCGGCCCTTTAAACTACTCCTAATCGGTAAAGGCACAACTTTCCATACACCTAGCAGGGAGTTGCCACACTAATCATAAGAAACTCCAATTACATTTCCAGAACACGTCCTGCTACAACAGACATGTAGGATTCACATCACGACCTCTCAGACGTGGGGAACACACTACTCAAAACATCGGTGCACACACGAACTCACCGTCGTGTACGCTACACACGCCATGGAGAAGCCAAGCATAGGCTACCCGAAGCACCACGTCGACCATGATGAAAAACCAGTCACAAAAATCACAAGTCACGTGTCATGTGATAGAAGCACCGCCTCACTAGAAGCAAAGCCAGATGCGTCCACTGACGTCTTACACTACGCCTCAAGTGTCTCACACTTGCCTTGAACACGGTGACTGAGACACTGTACCAAGTACAAGGAACAACAACAACGAGTGACTAGTCAGGGTCACGCCTGTCATGTCCCGAGTGTGGAAGGAACTCGGAGTGCGTGATGAGTTATATTCGATCATGTCAATCAGAGTGTAAGTGTATTCGACACACATAGATAGAGTGCGCAAAAGTAACAATAACCCAATCCTTTATTCATTATAACTTTGAAATTACAATCCCCAATAAAAGAACTAGGATTCAATAGAAAAGTACAACAAATGACTCAAGAAAGTAGAAAAGACAGGACTAGACAACACTTTGACTGTTGGGATGGCTCTAAGCTCTTCACTCTTGTTCATTCCCATCCGATTGAGTCTCATCATCGAAATTACCTGAAAAATAGGAAAAACACTAGGTGAGCGAGCACTCAGTAAGAATTATATCTCAAATTCTAGCTGGCTTTAAGTAAATTATATGTTATATGAATGCAAGTACAGTTATGCATGTTTGCGTGAAACGACACTAGAGAGAGTATAACAAGAGATAACTGGGTGAACTAGCAAGTCTTTCAAGAATTCATGTCAATATGTATCATGATAAGCAAGCATGTATGTTTATCAAGTCATGTCAAGAATTGGCTATCATGTTATCACACAAGCAAGTAAATACCCTTTTCGAGTCATGCAAGTCATGTCATGTCAAGTCAAGTACAAGATTATAGAATGTCATTTATCTAGAACGGCAAGTACTTCGGTGCAATATCACACCGTGATCAATAATGGCTCCCATGGACACAAGTACTTTCAGGTGCTCCTCCCAAGACTAGATCAGGCCCTATATGCGCAGGCATTGGGTCATGTGTTTTTCGACATCCACTATAGTTATAGCCAATGTAGAATTCCAAAGGAATGGAACTTGTAGGATATATATAAGGTAGATTTCTGTCGAACAAAAATCAAAGATAGAACTTTCATGTAAGGACATACAGTGATTACAACGGTAAAATCGTGATATACGTTGAAAATTAGGTAGACTTGGCTCCCTTAGTGGATGACATGAAATCAAGAATAAGCACCCATATTCTAATGGTGGCTCGTTCCTTGTACATGATAAGGTAGAAAGAATTTGATTCTACATCGAGGCACATAATCCTTAAAAGGGTAGCAATGGTATGGTTTCCCATTCCATTAACTCAAGAAATATTCTCACGGTACCTAGATAACATACCATGAGGGCCGGTATACCATGTTTCTTTAGAGTGATATGGCAACCAAAAAGTGTCATGGGTTTTAAAGGTATAACCAGCTCGACAGCCTTGAGGGAATCCAAGGCTTTGCATAGACTTACAGAGGTCTCTATGATAAAATCACTAGCGGATATGCAAAATAAATTCGCATATTTTATATATGCAAAACAAATTTACACATATTTATGTAAAATAAATTTACACAATATAAAAATAGTATCATATATGTAAAATAAATTCGTATTCACATGCAAAATAAATTACATAATATAAGGAAATAAAGGTGCAGTTAAAATGTTGTCCAAAAAAAGACTAAAAATATTATTTTATAAACATGTTAGTGTAATATGCACATAATCCGTTGTAAACGTGTATACACATGCGCAAAATGCGAAAGAAAAGGATACTCCTAAAAGGAATTGTATATGAGGTAACTCACAGCAACTGTATGTATCCAGCTCCCCATCCGGGGTCATAACAGGAATAGTAGGAATAAACTGTGGTGGAGGTGGTACTTCCGAAGGCTCAACTGGTGGCGACCCACGCCGACCAGGAGGCCAAGGCTCCCACTCGGCCTAAACGGTCTCCGGAAGCTGCTGTGGCGTTAGCGGACACAAGGGAACCTCTCTGGCTGGGAACTAAGTAGCGACCTGCTAGCTCATCGTTGCGGCTCTCCCTATTCTCGCAGAAGTCACGGTCGTCATTGGTCGAGGTGCTCGATCTCTCGCCGGTAAGGAGAGTGAGCTTGCTCGGCATTGCGCGACCACCCTCGCGCCATCCGCATGTCCACACTCTCGATGCCTCTGCCCACGCTGTACACGTGCGGGTGGTGCAACAGTCACACTCGCTGCAGTCTCTAGGGACGATCCTCGAAGAGTGCTGTAAAAACCCTGTTGGTATTCACGGGCTATAAGGAGACGCCGTCGAGGGGGCAACTCCTCCACATGAGCGCGCACAGAGATACTCGGCTCAATGTTATTTTCTCCAAACGATGACGACAGTGGCTCTATCTCTCTTTCCGTCTACGGGGGCTACACCAAAGAACCTGCAGGTATGCCAGGCATCGCCCGTAGTGGTGCCAAAACTCTCGCAGGAGGGAAAGAATGGAGAGAGTCATACTCCGGGAACGACTCATCGGAGTGATCAATGAGCACATCGTCATGGTGAGGAGGAAAAGACGGGCCGCCATTTAATACAGTCCTTTGTAGCACATAAATAGCCAAATAATCAACATGAGCTCAAAATAAAATAGAGAGAATAATACTGACATATCTAGGACGAACCCAGAATAAATAAAGAAATTAATGGCCAGCATCTGGCTTACAATAAATTATGCGGAACTAATCCAGCATATCCAGGACAAAACCCAGAGTAAATAAAAACTTAACGGGCTGTATCTAACAACAACTTGACGGAATGGAGTTGATAAAAATAAAACTTAACAAAGCAATGACATTAGGTCATTGAGAAATATGTCCCCTCATCAAAGAAATGAGACAAGATATGTTATGAAGTGCCTTTGTTATCTTTGTTATCAATAGAATACACACTAGGCAGAGTAATGGCATTATTGCTGAGAAATATATCTTCTCATCAAAGAAATGAGGTCAGATATGTCATGAAGTGATCATGCTATCTCTGTTAAATAATAAGCATAACTGTCAGTCTTACCAAATACCTAGGAATACTGGCGTCTAAACAGCGTGTATTCTTACGGCTAGGAGGTATGTGCTAGACTCGACTGCTCGTAAACTATGAGTTCAGTGACTATGAATGAAAAAGATCATGGAACCAATGCTGAAATCATAGAATTTCGTGCCTTAGTCATGATTGTTTAACCTCACTACTAGTTTGTGGTGTTCCCGATGAAGTTATAGAATATGGATGTATAAGAGAAAGGAAGGTTACCATTGTCATAATATGCACTTTTGGTTCACTTCTTTTAAAAACATGGATATAGATGCTTCTCGAACTCTATTGTTGATTTCAGAATTCATTAACATTGAACCATGTATATTCATCAAGGCATGTTTCAGGTTTGCACATAATGATTTGCTCTACACTCCTATTCCGCTCAGCTCCCTACGCCATTTGTCCCCGATTCCGCCTTATCCCTCCTTTTTACTGTTGTTAAAGGGGGAGAAGAACCTTTGTGAGAACCTTTGTGAGCCATTTATGTTTGCGATTTGTTGTCAAAGGGAGACATTTGTGGGATTCATTGTCAAATGGGGAGCATAACATAGAAAAAGGAAGAGCATAACAAGGGTGCATAACAAAGGAGCATAACAAAGTGAGACATGGGGGAGACAGGGAAATTAGAGATCATGCATACACTAAGGGGGAGAGCAGCATTCATTCACATGCTCATTCATAACTTGTTCAACATTCATGCTCATTCATAACTTACTTCACATGTTCTGAATCATCCATCTGATCATCACTCTGTTTACCTTCTTGGATATTACTGCCAGATAATGACTCACAGTGTTGCCATCATCAAAAAGGGGGAGAATGTTGTGCCCTTGTGGTTATTTGAAACTCATGATTTTGATAATGGCTAAACACTATAAGTCATTAATGTTTCCCACTCTCATTTGACTAAATACTTGATGTTTTCTTCATGACAGATAAGCCAATGAATGGAGTAGGAATGGAGTGGAGATGGCAAAAGTGAAAGCTTAACCCATCCCACTCCTCGGATCTTCTTTGTCACCGGTTTCCTTGCTTCCCCTCCCCTTTTATCCTGTTGTATTGCATTGTATTTGACCCCCTGATCATGATTTTTGTCACTCTATTCTCCATGAATAAAAATATCATTTTTCTTCTCATTATTCCTGTTAACCTTCACTCTATGCAATGCATCTTGTGGCTCATCTTCTCCTTCCCTCTGGTTTTTTGACTCCTTGTGTCACCCAATCTCCAAAGCGTTGGTCTATCCAACTCAATGGGTGGTGTCCTAGTGTGATGGCATCAGGCTAGTCTCCTTCCATCGATTTCCTAGTTTAACAGGGAACATTACCCCCTCTGGGCACCGCATGCCCCTTCCCTTGAGCAACTTGAGCCCGTGGTTTCCACTCAATGCCCTGGATCTATCCACTAGGCAATGTGATCTCCAGTCTATTCCTAACCAGTACACCTAGCCTCCTCCTTTAACCGGCACACACACACACTTACCCTTTACCCGGTGTACCACTGTCACCTTCAACCGGCACACCTAGACTGGCCCCTTACCCGGCGCACCCTAGTCTGCCCCTGCCCGGCACACTCCACGCATGTCATCACCCGACACACCCCTAGCCCACCAGCTCAACGCGCTTGACCTTCTTGCTGCCCGACATGCTCCAGCTCTCTCGTCGCCCAGTGCAACCCCAGTTCGTTTGACCCAGCACGCCCTAGCCAGCCTTTACCCGATGCACCTGCAACCTGTTTTAGCTCTGTGCATTCTTGTTCGCTGACCCTGGATTTCCCGAAGTTTTCTTAAAGGTGTTGCTGCCCTCGGACGCACCTTGACTTGTTGGGTCATGCCACTCCTTGTAGGTGCGTTCCCCTTTCACCCCCCTAGCATCCGGGTCAATGGGAGATGTTGCTGAATTTTTGCCAGGAATGACAACACATTAAAAGACAAAAGGAAGCAACAAACAAATGAAACAAACAATAATAAAACACTTTAACTAAGGCAAGAGAACTGCGGAGGACTTGAAGAGTTGAACTGAATACTGCAGTGGCAGACTGTCGAACATGACTGTGGACTTAATCACATAATAAAGAGAAAGGGAACTGGTCAACTAAGAAACCTTCCCCTCATGCATCTCATGAATAGAAGCGGCTCCATTCTGTGCATTTCACAATATATAAAAAAAGAGAGAAGAAAATCCATTTGCATGCATTTAACCACTACATTGCATTTCATTTGTGCTTGCGTGCCATGACACCTACGGTATATGAAATGGTGCTTAGCTTGCTTGGGCCTTGAAACCAAAACCCGTTTACATACCACCCTCAACCCAAACCCACATACACACTAAAACCCACGTGAGTTCTCACTATGGCCAACACTACTTCAACCAAGCCACCCATGCATTCTCTTGCGTGGAATGATGTTAGGGTTTTGGAAACAAAAATGGGCAGGCGGCGGCCTTATTAGCAAGAGATTTAACTTGATGGAGTAATGCCCGGAATGATTTTAAAATCCTGCCAATATTGATCGCAAGCCTTCCGTTATCGATGTAGAACCCTCCAGAACCTTGAAAGCCTTATAAAACCACCTCCCCATTGAACCGTAATTTCCATCCTTTCTCCATCGTGCTGTTCTGATTGTCCTCATACCGTTGCTGCTCTGTTCATGCTACCGTTCATTTGCAACCGAGGGAGAAAGGCCTCTTCGCCCTGTTGCAGTAGCTACCGCGCTCCTTCCTCTTTTCCCTGTCTTCTTCCATCTTCTTCCTGTGGTGGTGAATGTGTGGAAGCGGTAGAAGCCTCTTCCATTCTTCTTCATCCTGCTGCTCGTCCCAAGCCGCAAGGAGGCCTTGCTTTTTCCTGCTGCTATCTGCCGTAGCTGCCATGTGAAGAGGCCTCTCCCCCTTTCTTCCAACTTCATCCCACTGAGTACCTGTGCGAGAAGAAGGGCATCTTCTTCTTCTATCTCCATACTCTGTTCAAAATAGAGTATCGGTTTCTAAAGTCCCTCTTCACTATTCATCGTCAATCTTCAAGAAAGGTAGGTTTTCTCTACCCCCAAGACCCAACAGTGAATAAAACCTGATTAAACTAGTTAAATGCATGCATGATAGCATAGATATCATTTCTGGAATCGTCATTTTAAGTTCATGTTTATAAAAGAATGAGCATCCTCCGTAATGGCCGCTATTTGAAATAGCGCCCGACTCTATGGACGCTATTTACCCAGGAGTTTTACATGCCATGTTCGTGTTAAACGAAATTCCAGAATCTGCACCCACCATGTGGGACGTCTATTTTTATCAGCACCTGAGACCCAGGACGCTAAAATCGAGTTTCTTGAATCATTTATTGAACCCAGCATGTTTATAATTTTAACTACTATGCATTTAAATGAAATAGCAGCGGTAATAACAACCACAAATTTTGAAGTGCGCCCTACAGGCAGGACGCCAAAATCTAGAGTACCTAAACACAGTAAATGAATTCCTATGAACTGAAAAATTAAATTGCACCCATTAACATGAACGCCATTTTATATAGATTCTTTACCCTTGGTATATCAAATGGCGTCTAATAGAAGGTCGGGTTACGCCCGACTAGAAATTCTCGCTATGGGTGATGGTGGTCTTCAGACCTAAGTTCTCCACCCTGTATCAAGGCTCGAAAATAATAAAACTCTCACTTGTCCTTGCATGAATAAACTAATAAATAAATTCCTTACATGGCGTCATGGATCACATTTCGTCTATATTCTTTTTGCCTTCGTGTAACCCCGATGGCATCTTATCTTGGCAATTAATCAAGAGTTTTCCTCCCTCTCGGAGGATGTAATTAACATCATAACCATTGTGGTATGATGGACTTCTGGTCCCGACACATTCTTCACATTCGTCTGATCAAGTCAGATCGAGCGCACAATAAACTCGTCACTCAGTGACTGGCACGCCTTTGCATCTCTAAAAAAAATTCTACCCCCACAAGCTGGCATGCCCGGTGGGACCACGGTCTCCCTTCATCTCTTTGCCAAGATAGGATGCCTCCTAGGGCTTCCCCCCAAAATACTGATTATTTGTCTATTTATTGCAAGAAACGATAATGTTGTCAGGACTTGCTGCTCTTGCCTTCGGCCCCGCAATCGTCGCTAGTCATGCTGCACATGGGTACCTAGCGGTGCCTATCGTCTTCAGCACATTCCCACCGGTGGTCGGCTTCCCCAACTTTTTGGGGCTTGGCTTCACCGATATACTGCAAGTGGAGTCCCCGGAGCCCAAAGGGGGGAAGACTACTAAGGAGGCCGAGACTCTAGAGGCCCAACACTACGCAGGCCCGCTGAGAGGCCCAATCCAGGTCGCCAGCTGCCTAGTGCACCACATCACTTACGGGCCTCACCCCGTCCATAGCAAGAAGCCCGGAGGACGTTAGTAGAGGAGCATCTAGAGAAATACTGCCACTATTGTTACTGGGTGTCTCTCCACGTCTGAAAAATCTATTCTTATCGAGGGTGTCCGAGTCTTCCTAAATGGCTGTGATGCCCAGGCTGTTCCATACCGGGTAGTTACTACTATCCCTACATACAACTCCTTCCAGGCTTTGTCCGAAAGGAGAGCTGGGAGAGAACGAGGAGGCCACCGAGGTCGAAAAGAGTTGGCCCCATGGCCAAAGAAATTCAAGCAGGTGTGGGTCCCTAAGAAGGTCCAGCCTGTCTGTCAAAAGGCACCTATCCATCACCACCCTGAGCCTATTGAGATGGGGAAGAAGAATGAGAGGCCTTGCCCCGAGAAGAGAAGAAATTATCGTGGATCCTCCACACCGCGCAAGCTTTCAAACAGAACTGAAGCACCCCAGGGAGAAAAATTGGGTCTAATACAGCCTTTTTCAAGCAACTCAAGCAACTGCGCTCGTAATTCTTTCAACTCGACTGGAGCCATATGGTACGATGCTTTAGCAAGAGCCATTGTACCTGGCATTAACTCAACCACCATTTCAATCTCTCGCTCTGGAGGTAGGCCTGGTAGCTCATCAGGGAAGATGTCGGGAAACTCAGAAACAACCAGTATACTACTGACATCCTGCTGTGGTGCCTCAAGAACAACCACTGAAGCTAGAAATCCCTGACAACCTACATTAAGCAATCTACAGGCTCTAATAGCAGAAATAAGCAAACGAGAGGAATAGGATCGAATACCTTGGAAATAAAAAGCTGGCTTCCCAGGTGGCTGAAAATAGATCTTCTTAGATCTACAGTCAACCACTGCACCATATTGCTCAAGCCAATCCATGCGTAGAATGACATCATAATCAGCAAGCTGTAAGGCATGCAGCCTTGCGGGCAATCTCCGATCACTAATTATAATAGGTGAGTCGTCGAGACATAACGGGATAATCATGAAATCCCCAGATGGCATTTCAACAAGCAAATCACATGCCAACTCAATCATCGACTCCTCAATGCATGCATTGAAATCTTCAGAAATGAAGGAATGAGAAGCACCAGAATCAAATAAGACACGAGCTATGCAATCAAAAATTGTAACAGTACCTTCGACAAGGTTGGAAGCTACGGCTTCAGCTCACATGATATGAGTCACTTTGCCTTTTTGCTTTCTTCCAGCAGCTACAGAGGACTGGAAAGAAGACACCGCAGAAGCTTGAGGATAAAACTGTTGAGACGGCGGTGAAAAAGGAGGCCTGAATTGAGGTTGAGACGGCTGGGGCTGAGCGACTTGAGAAAATTGCACTGGCTTCGGTCGCAGAGGACAGTCCCTAACCACGTGACCCGGCTAGTCACAACAAAAACACACCACCGGTAGGGAGCAAGGTCTGCCTGGGTGGCTACCACCACACCGCACACATCCTCTAACAGAACTCTGGCACTGCCGGGAGGAAGGAGTTGATTGTTGAACCGCATCGGATGATGCCTATTGGTCAAACCGCTTCTTGAACTTCTTCTTGTTGAAGCTTAAAGGGGGAGACTGTTGGATCTTTACTGTTTTGCTCCTACTATTTTGATGATGTCATACAATAACTGTCAACTCTTCATTTGATCTGCCATTTAATAACCATTATTTTATGTGCTTTATCTGAGGATGACTTGTAGTCCACATTAAATAAAAGCATATGGGCTCATGAGGGGCAAAAAAAAAAGTAACTGCGTCGGTGAAGATGACTACCCCCTTTGACCTCCACAGTTGGAGGTAATTCATGGGCGATCTCCTCGACGGGCGGTACTGCCCCAGGGACTGCAGCTTTGCCCGTGTCCGGGGTAGGGACAGGTGTTGGCTCCTCCGCAGCAGCTGAAAGTAGAGACACGTATAAGGGCCTTGACCTGGGAGGCAAACAAATACCAAAGGGTACCAGTGGCCGGAGAATATGACCTATGGCTGGCTCGGCTCAGCCTGAGCCGCTGCGAATTCCTCGAAGGATGGGATCGAGGGGATTGGAGAGACGGCCGTTGGAGTCGAAGTGGCCTCTGCCTTTCTTCGTTTGACCTCCTACCGCCCGGCTACCTTGGCGGCGGCCAACGCCTTCTTTATAGGCAACTTCGCCTGGGATCTCTCCTTGTCCTTCGGCGGGGGAGTCGGGGAAGGAGTCGGCCCCGCTACGACCACGGCCTTACCCACGTCAGGGATGGGCACAGGCATTGGCTCCTCCACAACAGCTAAAAAAAAGAAAGAGGAAGAAACATTCAAGTGTAAAGACTTCGTCCCAAGATACAGACAAGTTCTAAAGGGCACTGATGGATGAGGGTTCTTGCCTACGGGCTGGCTCAGCTCAGCCTAGACGGCAGTGAACTCTTCAAAGAATGGAATCGGAGGCACCGAAAGAATGGTCGTCGAAGCTTTGGCAGCCTCCGTCTTTCGTCGCTTTGCCTCTCGCTGTCTGACCACCTTAGTAGCGTCCACCGCCTTCTTTACATGCGATTTCGCTCGGGACCTCTTCGTGGCCTTGGGCAAAGGAGTTGTAGTTGGGGCTGGCGGCACCGCCTCGAAATAAGCAGGCTTCTGAACAAGCCGCAGGAGGTTCTGGTACGTCGCCAGCTGGGTGCCGTCGGGATGATCTGTAAAAGGGGAGAGGAGTAAAGAAGAAGAGGTATGGTCAGCATCCGGTACTCCAAGAAGTCGCAACGTTAAGGGGTGAGAATAAAGAAAGGGGAATATCAAATACCATGGGGGCCATGGTATAGCCGAAGCGTTATCGGCCAGTAGCTTAAGGAGGGCTCCTTGTTCCTGCAGGCAGCCTCCCGAACCAGCCAGCACACATCTTTAATCTTTTGACAGCGGTCGATGAGGGCAGCCAGGTCTGCGTGCTTCTTGGCAGCCAGGTGACAGAAAAGGGATGCCTGAGACTCCAAATAGAGTCATTCATATTTTCACTCACTGGGTGGTCAGAAGAAGGCCACTCGGTGAAATGAACAGTCCAGATGGGAGCCGTTCAAAGAGGGATGAACGGTCAAGAACAGACCATTCAAGGGGGATGAACGGTTGACGGCCAATCGCTCAAAAGAACTAACCCCTAGACACTAAAAGGGATGGACGGTTAGGGTGGGGCCCCCCAAAGGCTAGAGCGGTTAAGGGCTACCCACTCAGGCCAACCGACCTACAACAGTGTCGGTCAGAACGGTTTTGACCAAACTGCCTATCTGAACCGACACTAAACTGCTGACCACTGGTCAACTGGGATAAGCGGGTAGGACCTAGCCACTCAACCCAACAGGAAGGATGAACGGCTAAGAACTAGCCGCTCACGGAGGGATGGGCGGACCACTCCTGGCCGCACAAACCCCAGAGCGGTCTATCAACTGACAACTGAACCTAAAATTGAGACACGATAAACGGTCTGAAACCATCCGCCCATGCACCTTAAGCGGTTGTTGTTGAACCGCGAAGGCGTTACGGTGAGCAAACCCAGGGGTTCACCCGATCATGGCCTTTTTATACTCCGTTCATGCCGAAACGAAGGGGATACAGCCACAATCACCCTGGCAATCACATAGACTCCGACCGGAGTCAAAACGATACATGAATCGCAAGAAATGGATGATTCTAACGAAATCACTCAAATAGGGTTAACGAGGTTCCCGGCCTCCTACTGGCCCCGATAGACCACCATTCAAAGTGAGATTAGCGACTATAGAACGCCAATGTTCCAGGGAGTCCATTGACACTAACCGATCGCAAAACCGTCACCATTTTTTGGCGAAGCCTACAAACTCTAAAAATCCACAACAAGCCTGAACTCACTCGTTCTCGCACCGTCTAGCGTGAAACCAAGAGGGAAGGTGCAGGAAAGGTAGGTGATCCATCTCCCTACCTCCAACGAAGAAATCATGCGTCGAAGCGACTAATCCACACCAAAAATCACCCAAAACACGAATGATGTCTTCTCAGAATCCACCGAGGGATCGTGCCACACCACGCTCAAATCAACGCTCCATCCCGCAAACCGATCTCCCCAATGCATCCCCGCCTTAGCCAGCTCCGCAACGGTGCGTGACCCTCGCCGAACGGACCAGAGATGAGAGAGAATAGAGAGAGAATGAGATGAGAGAAATGAGGGAGGAGAGAGAATGAGGTGGTTTAGATAGAAGGAAAATTAAGAATTTTCCTAATTTCTAAAATTTTTAATTTTTGAGCCAAAAATCCACTAAGATGACTCATTAATATTCATGAATGGTGGTATCTCTTCTATTAAACATCTGCTATCTTTCTTGGGGAGGTATGAAGCATCATCTGGACAGAGAATTAATCCCCATAAAAGTTGCTTTATAGTGGCCAAACAGATGCCCAGCTCCTCCATTGATCGTATCAAGCAATCAACAGGCTACCTCCACAAAACTGGCAGCATCAGTTATTTGGGCATCCCCCTTTTCAAAGGCAGAAATAAAATTTTTCATTTCAAGTACCTCCTGGATAAAGTTAAAGTGAATGCTAAATTAGCTAGGTGGCAAAGCAAGCTCCTATCCCAAGCTGGCAGGGCTGTCCTAATTAGTTCAGTTTTAGCATCATTATCCATGTACACCGCAAGTGCTTATTCTATTCCTTACACTATCCAAAAGCAGATTAGCAAGATTTGTGCCAACTTTTTTTGGCAAGGTCTTGAAACAACTCACAGAAGACACTGGATCTCTTGGGATAAGATCTGTAATCCCATTTCTAACGGTGGTCTGGGCATCCGCAGCATTAGAGATATGCAAATTTGCAGCTATGTCAAACTCTTATGGCTCTCTATGAATAGCATGTCACCTTGGGCTAAATATGTTAGAAGTAAGTATTATTGTGGCCACCATATATCTGACTGCAAAACTCCTTTCCCTGTCGGTATAAGAACATGTGACTTTGAGAAGGCAAGAGCACTGTTATTGGCAGGGTCTCGCAAGATTATTTTAGATGGAAATGACACCAATTTCTTAAAAGACATATGGTACAAAGACAAAGCCTTGGTTGATCTTCTGTCTATCCAAAGGAGCTCCATGATTGAAGACTGCTCAGTTAAAGAGGCCATATCCAATCTTCAGCACTCTGTCTGGAATGAAGTGCAGGATCATCAATTGCGGTCTAAACTTCAGAGCTTTGTAACACAAAATGGCAGTGATATTCCTGTTTGGTCTTTCACAAACTCAGGCAAGTTTAGCATTAAATCTACCTACAGATTTATTAAGGGGCAAGCGATGGATTCAAACAATCAAATGTTCAGTAAATTATGGAACCATAAGTTTCCGCCAAGGGCCATCCTGTTCTGTTGGAAAATTCTTCAGAAAGCAGTCCTAGTTGATAGTAGAATACAGTCTAGCAGATTTTCCATGGCTTCCATTTGTGTTTGCTGTACTGATTCTCATGAGATTGAAGACGAAGATCACCTATTTGTCAACAGCGAACCTGCTAAATTCCTCTAGAATAGGGTTGCTCCCCTGCTCATCGATACTTAGAATTCAGTTTATCATGCATTTACCCTTTGATTGTCATCATCAAAACCAGAGGGACAACACTATTTTGAATAATATTCATGTATTCTTCCTTTTTCCAAAGATTAATAATGATGTAATGTGATGCAGGCAGCGGAGATGACCGAGGCGAAGAGGCAGCTATCAATAGCGTGCTCCGAGGTTACCTCTCGCGGTGAGCGGATTGCTGGGCTGGAGCAGGCGCTAGGCCAACAGGAGTCAGAGCGCGATCATGCAGCACGGGTGAGTCAGCAACATTAATTCCAATTATGTTTATGTTGAAATGAAACTCGAAACTGATAGTTGACTTATTGAAATGCAGGTGGCAGAGCTATAGGACGCGAGTACCCGGGCCGCCTTGGCTGGGGCAGAGCTCGCCATCCATGACCAGCGGGTCGTGGAGCTAGAGGAGGAGGTGGCACGCCTGACAGCAGCGATGGGACAGCGCGAGGAGCTGCCCAGGGATGTTCAGGACCTCCACATCCACCTGGAGATAGAGCGGAGAGAGCGCGCTAGGGAGCGCGAGGAGCTAGACCGGGAGAGAACCGAGCTCGCGGCCATCAGAGCACAGCTCGCCGTCGTCCAGGAGCAGCTACGGGTGATAGAGGAGCGGCTTCAGCGCGGGCGAGAGCGAGCCCGAGTGGCGGGGCACTTGAGCGCCTTCGCCAGCACGACTTACATGACGGGCTCCTCCTCGCACCAGAGGGCAGAGGAGGAGGTACGGAGCTCAGCTCCGAGTGCAGCACGGGGGTCGATGCCCCCACTACGAGCTCATCGTCAGGGCGATAGGGGAGCGGAGAGAGAGAGAGAGGGAGAGAGGAGGGTGGAGGTGAGAGTTAGAGAGAGACTTTGTACTCCCCCACCCTTACATCTTGTACTCATTTTAGATACATATATATGACGTTTTTGTTACCTGAGTTAGTTGAGTACTTTGTGGTTTGAGTACCTTGTTCTCTTCCCTTCTCCTTCTTCTTTGCCCTTGTAGTTTACACTTACAACAAACAGATTAATTCATTCATTCGGCTTGGCCCCTTGCCCGATAAGCAAGGGATTTGTCATTCTTCCATGACCTTCATGATGGGTAAAGGGGCCAAGCCCTTAATTAATAAAGGTAAAACGACATAAGGTAAAAATGCAATCATGCAAGCAGTCAAAGATGCAAATTGAAAATAAATAACATGCCCACGCCAATGCAACCAAACACATGAGGAAACACATATATATATATTTTTATTTTTTTTTCTTTTTCTCTTTCTTAGGGGGCAACATGGTGGGATTCCCTTTGCAGAATCGCAAAGGAAGGGAGGAAGGCCCTCCGGTCTGGTTCTTCTAGTTGACAGAAGGTCGAGGAAGGTGTTCCTCGAGGAGCAAGCTGTTAATCAGCGTTTGTATGCAGACTGAGTATGCTTTTTTGTACAGTGTTGTGTGAAAGGAAGCCTTACTCGATTGAGTAAGGGGTGGACGTAGATTGCGGAATTGTAATCGAACCACCTTAAAAGCTCGTTGCCTTATTTCGTGGTTTGCTTGTTGAGTTGTTCTCCTGCCAATTGTGAGCATCAATTGCTCGATCATTTTCTAATTAGATCCGCTCATTATCTTTCCAATTCAGCCTTCAATGTGTGTGTGGTTGTATAGTGCAAGAATTTTTTAATCTAGCGATCTATTCAACCCCTCCTCTTCTAGCTCACTGTTCTCCCTAGTTATCATGCAGGAGGCTCGCAGAAGTTAGGGACCTCCATGGTCTTCAGTGGCAGCATGGTCTGATATTCCAGGCCAACAATAGGCTTGGTCAACCCTTCCGGAATCCTGACCTGCGTGTACTTTTCTTTCATCTTCTCATTGGTATCCTTGGGATGAATGTTGGGATGTGTAATCCATGCAAAATCCCCGACATGAGAAATATGAGATACTTCATGCTTTTGAACATAGCCCCGAGGTGGCAGCGGGGACCAATCATCTGGCTCTGTCACCGATTTCTTTTGATTAACCACAGCTTCTTTCTTCTTGCCCTTCTGCGACACTTCTGCATAATACGATGCATCGAGCATATGACACTCAAAGATTTCAAAGGGGTGTAGATCTGTAAACACCCTTTCCTCTTTGCCATTGTGACAATACTTGATACGCTGGTGCAATGTGGATGGCACTATCTAATATTCGTGCAACCACGACCATCCCAGCAAGGCCTTATATGTGGTGTTGGAGTCGATCACATAGAATCGCACTGTGGTAGTGAAATCTCCCAATGTAATGTTGAATTCTGCCACCCCTAAAGGAGTCTTGCACTTTTGATTGAAGCCCACGATCCTCATATCTTTGACTTTGGTGAGGTGCAGGTCGAAGTAGTACTTCTGGTAGATATGGTATGGCAGAATATTCACTGCAACCCCTGGATCTATCAATATCCGGCTCAATGGCTAACAGTTGAGATATCCTCTCATGTATAGTGGCCTACTATGGCTGGGATTTGGAATCAACATATCATCTTTAGTGAAGGTAATTGCCAGCCCAGAATTGACTTCTGTCAGTAGTCCTATTCATCTCCAATCATATGAGGCTCAGATCTGGTGTGATGTCTTGCCTATGGAAGTCGGGAGTGTTATCCTTGGTCGTCCATGGATCTATGATGTGGATGCGGCTCTCTAGGGTCGGTCCAACACTTGTGCCTTCAAGCATGGCGGTCACCGCATCATTATCCAACCCTCCCGACCTCGTACCATCCCCTCTCCAGAGAGCGCCGCTCCCAGCACCCCTTCTAGTATTGCCGCCCCTCAGCTGGTCGCCCCTGGGGACCCGAGTTCTTCTCAGCCGAATGCTACTGCAAGTGCTTCGGTGCCCCTTGCCGGGAAGCCCCCTCCTCCTCGTGCCCCTAAGACGAGTACCCCGGCAACTATGACGTTACAGTTAATCACCGTCCGAGTGTTCGAGCGTGAACTATTTGATTATGACGTCATATATGCTCTGATGGTTAGGGAAGCCGAAGAGGAAGGTGCCGAGGAGGCACCGAGTGAGCAGCCTGAGGGTGTCGCCTATCTCCTCCATGAATTTGCGAACGTCTTCCCTAACGAGCTACCTGAGGGGTTGCCTCCGATGCGTGACATCCAGCACGCCATTAACCTAGTCCCAGAATCTTCTTTGCCCAACCTGCCCCATTATCGCATGAATCCCACGGATCACGCTGAGTTGCAAAGGCAGGTTGAGGAGTGCTTAAGGCAAGGCCGCGTGAGAGCGAGCATGAGTCCTTGTGCCGTTCCCGCATTGCTAGCTCCTAAGAAAGATGGAACATGAAGGATGTGCATGGATAGCCATGCGATCAACCACATAATGATGAGGTACCGGTTTCTCATTCCCCGCTTGGATGACATGTTGGATATAATGGCGGGAGCCACTCTGTTCTCAAAAATTGATCTGAGAAGTGGTTATCACCAAGTGAGGATTCGACCTGGGGACGAGTGGAAGACCGACTTCAAAATGAAGGACGGACTCTATGAGTGGCTGGACATGCCATTTGATCTTTCAAACGCCCCGAGCACCTTTATGCGGCTTATGAATCAGGTGTTGCGCCCATGCATCGGGGTGTTCCTCGTTGTGTATTTTGATGACATTCTCATTTATAGCCACACGAGGGTAGACCATCTGGACCACCTAAGGCAAGTTTGTACCACCTTGTGCCGTGAAAGCCTCTATGGTAACCTCAAGAAGTGTGCTTTCGCGACCACTCGAGTTACTTTCTTGGGGTTTATCGTCTCCCTTTAGCTCTCTTCTTATAGCCTATAGCCAACCCGTAGAGTCCCTGCTACTTGGTGGACCCGGTGCGGATGCCGTCGTGAGAGAGCTTTAGAGAGAGAGATTTTTGAGAGACAGATGATAAAAGGAGAAGGGAAAAGATAGAAATAGAGAGAGGTGGGGATGAGGGGATAATAATAAAAAAATTAAAAACTGTTAACTTATGTGCATGTGTTGCAGAGAGAGAGAGAGAGAAGACAGAGATGGAGAGAGACACGAGAGAGAGTGAAGGAGAGAGAAAGAGAGATAAAGAGAGAGGGTGAGAGAGATCACAGGGGGGAAAGAGAGAGAAGAGGGTGAGACGGTGAGAAGCGAAGGTTAGAGAGAGGGAGAGGTTGTGCTGTCGGAGAGCGGGTGTGCGCATGTGAGAGAGCAGACGGTAGGGAGACGACGTCGGAGGTGTAGGGTTCCGGGCAGGTGGTTCATGCAGGAAAAGTGAAGGCAGGACGTACGGACGCGTGTGGGAGGCGTTGTGGTGAGAGAGGAGCTACAGAACAGTGGGGAGGACTGTGAAGGGAGAGGAAGAGGTCAACACCTGCAAGTGTGTGCGGGCAGGTGGAGACGGTGGTGCCGGTGCGCTGCTCCCTCCGGTGGACTATATGCAGGGTGGAAGGCGCCGCATGGTGAGAGGGTGGCTGCGGGAGAGAGAGGGAGAGGTAGTGCGGTGGTGTGGGTGAGAGCCGGAGGAGAGAAAAGAGAGAGAGAGGAGATGGGTGTGCGACAGGAGAGAAGAGAGCAGGGAGAAAAAGAAGGAGAAAGGGAGAGAAAAAAGAGAGATCCTACGGGGGAAGAGAAAGAGAAGAGGTCAACAACGGCGAGGGGGGCCGTGGTGGGGAGGTGAGTGTGTGCAGAGGTGGGGCGAAGGAGGTGACGCCGGCGAGTGTGTTCTTGAGAGTGGGTTAGAGAGAGAAAGAGATAGGGAGAGGGAGTGTGACGTGGAGAGAAGGTGAGAGGGGAGAAGTGAGGCGTGGAGGTTAGAGAGAGAAGAAAGCGACAGCGGCGAGGGGAACACCGGACGCGATGGCAGTTGCAGTGGCGAGAAGCAAAGAGTGAGAGAGGGACGGTCGAGGGGGAGAGAGGAGGAGCGGCTGGTGTAGGGAGGAGAGTGTGTATGTGCGAAGGTGAGAGGGCAGATGGCAGGTAGACGACGTCGACGGTGCAGGGTTCCGGTTCCGGTGGTGCATGGAGACGGAGAAGAGAGGTTAAGGGAGGCCGGCGAGTGTGAGAACCGAAAGAGAGAGAGAGAAAGAAAGGGAGTGTGGGAAAGAGAAGAGAGTGGGAGAGAGAATGGGTGAGGAAAAATCTCCACACTCACTGTCCATTGCAAACGCAACGCAGCCTTAAGCCCTGCTTTCCGACGCATGCCCTGATCTCTAATTGATCAAAGGTCCTCTCCTTGCTTCCAACTAGATTGACATGGTAAGGTGCTGATAACGCGGGGATGACCACTTAAATGTGAAGACTATGACTTATAACACACAGACACACACCGATTTTAATTGATAAGAAAGTTTTTTTAATCTCTTAATAAAATATTTCTACCACTTTTTCAATCAGTGAAAAGCACTATAAATCAGCGTCTTATAGCATTTTGACAACAACACACTTGTTGCTCTGGATGAGCTAAGGGGCCCAGGCTACTGGTAGAGTTGACCCAGGCCCCTACGTTTTTGGGCCCTATAGTTAGGACTGTCGATGGATTCTTAGGATCCGAAACCCGATTCGAATCTAAAATTATTTTCAAATTCGGAGCTGCTCCAGGTGAGATACCTGTGTGTTATTCGGGGTGAGATGTTTTGATCCGAAAACATTGATTTCGGATCGGACATCGGGGCGCCATAAAGCATGTGCTCTCGGAGCGAGCATCCTCATCTCTATCATCGGCACATCGCGGCCTCCCTCTAGGGTTTGATCCCGTCCCCCCAGGCCTGGCTCCGCCGCAGTTGCCCGTGCGCATGCTGGCGACCACAACCACCTCGCCACAGTGGCCAACCCTGTGGGGTACATCCGGAATAGCTACCCCACCACCATCTTGACGTTCCCGGCCGCTGCTGTCTGTAAGGATCAATGCCGGGATCAGAGGAATGCAGCGAAAATAAGAAATTAAAATTCTTAACCCGGCCGTGTTGATCGCTCCAGTGTGATTCCCAATGATAAATAAGAACTACGGGATTCGATTTACCTCTGCGATGCTCAGATCGCAGCGAAGTGGAAACAATCCCTCGTGGCGGTAATTAGCCGCGCATGTGAACGGCCTCTAGCGGTATCCACATGGGCACGAACGGTGGAATCTCCTCGTCGTAATGCCCCCACGAATGATCTCCTCCGTGGCATCTCCATAATCTCTACACTAGAGATGATAGGAAGAAGAGAGAGGAGAGGGGGTGCCCCTCCCTAGGGGGTGAGAGAAGACGACGGCCCGGGAAATCCTGAATACTTGGCCCAGGGTTTTTCCCATCGCACTTATTTATAGACTTCTCAGTTTTTCACAAAAACCCTAATCAGTCTAATATTACGAATATACTTCCACCCTCTATAACCCTAATGTGTGTGACCCTCTAGGCCCAGTGTACAAGATGCAAATTCTATTCGAGTGGGTCCTCGAATACAACAAGGTCGTCCTCCTGGAGCTTAAGAGACCAAATGACAATGAAAGAAAAGATGACTCTCGGTTCTGCCCCTATCATCAAAAGAGGGGGCATCTTATCAAGGACTGCTATGCATTTA
Source organism: Amorphophallus titanum (assembly GCA_024336825.1). Lineage (NCBI taxonomy): Eukaryota > Viridiplantae > Streptophyta > Magnoliopsida > Alismatales > Araceae > Amorphophallus > Amorphophallus titanum. Next base: position 206,674 of record JANBPO010006124.1, read on the forward strand.
AAGACATTGTGGAAGACTTGATCCAAAACGGTGATTGCAGATATGTGAATATAGGGTAGACCCACATCGCCCTCACCCGATGCCCATCTTTAAGATGGCGGCCAACACGACCACTCTATATCAACTGGGACAACACACCCTCTAAAGTGCATCTCTAGCTCCCTCCACTATGTCAAGAAGCCAGACAAAATGCAACTAGTGCACCGTCCCCGGGGCAACTGCTGAAGAAAAGAGAAGAAATAAACCTGAAGATGAAAAGAAGAGATGCTGCTTTGCTACTCAATGCACTGTCGATTTTTACTCAAGTTTATTAATTCAAGAATGGAGTCAACTGATGGCAAGGATGACAACCGAATGATGAAGCTATGGAAGATAATTTATGACGAATCCTCCCTCTAAATGAAAAGACCCAGTGCGATGCAACCGCTACTTTGCATATCCCAGCACATGAAGAAGGATGCTCGACTCTCTTTGAGGGAGATGTACTCTTGCCTTCTGCAAGCCTCTCACAGGTCACTCCGTATGAAAGGGGGCAACTAAATAAACAACTACCAAGCGGGGCTAGTTCACTCGGGAATGCACTCAGCAACATACTCCTTCCCTAGAGTCAATAGGAATTCTATTCCAACACACACCTGACAGGGGGCAGGAAATGAAAGGGCTTCAGTCACAGTCAAGCTTTGAAGTGTTGCTAAGCACAGCAAGACTATATTCCCCACTTTTGGGTGAGGGCTGCCTACAATAAAGAAAATGATGGAATCCAATAGTCGGACCTCCCCATTACTATGTGTCTACACGGCTGTTCGTAACAAGCTACCAAGTGTAAAGAGGTGCTCTGGGCAACTCTTCTCCAGCTATTCACCCCAGTCTGGGGACATAAAGAGGAGTGAAGTCTCCAGCTATCCATCCTTGCACAGAGATGCAACAGAAGAAAAGGAGAGAAGAATGGAATTATTTGGGGCACACCAAAGTCCCGCTGGGAACTAGACAACCCGCTGCAAATGCTAGTTACTCGACAAGGTGGGATACTAAAGATTCCAAGGTCCTCACTTAGAGGACCCATTTGTTGCATCGCATTCAATAGAAGAATGGGATTTCTCCTTCTCCAGGAAGCTACCCGAGCAGGGCATTAGTCGAGGACTGGTATGGGCCAACTGACGGGGAGTATGATTGCTGGAAAGTGAGTGACTGGTTTCCCCGAATGGAAGAGGAGAGAGTTTTTTTGTTCTCTTTACCAACCCTGTCGCCCTTTCGGATTTTCGCAAGAGTTGGCCCCCTTTTACTTTTTCCGATGTGCCCTTACGGGTTTTCACATCGAGGGGTTACCCAATTTTTCCTGAGGTGCTCTTGCGAGCTTTTACCTCAACCGGATTGTTGGTCTTTTTGGTTATCTCTATTTTTAACCCCATTTTTGTGGTTTCTTTTTTTTAACTTACTTGAGAGCCTAACGGCTAGGCTGTGGCTGGTGCAGAGGCATCTCTACTCCCGTTGTTGCCAAGACGAAGGTGGGAGGCTGGCTCCCTAAAGTACCTGATGGTGCTTCTGAGAGGGCTTAGCCAGCCTTGTTGCTTGACTATGGAGAGGAGCTAGAAGTAGTGGCTATTTCGGCCTTTCGCGAGAGAAAATCGATTCTGCTGGTTGTAGCTGGGGTGCGTGCCTTAGTCTGGGTGACATGTAAATTTGTGTTTTGGTGTATAATATAGCTTCATGTGCTTGTCATTGAGAGGTGGGAAGGGTTTGTGACCCTTGTGATCAACAACTGTGTAGGCCCCACCCTCATAGGCGTCGCAAATGATGTATGCGCCTCGCTAATTTAGCTGAAGCTTACAACTGGAGTGGCCTGCCATGACTTCTTTTTTCTTAATCATGATGAGATCGCCTTGCTTGAAGGCTCATTGCTTGACGAGCTTGTCATAGGCTTGCGCCATGCGGGCCTGGTATACTTGTAAATGCTTATAGGCTTCGAGCCGTTTACCTTCCAGACTGGCAAACCCTTCCAACCTTCTTTGGTATTCGTCTTCATCGGGACCGACCAAGTCGGTGTGCACTACCACGCGGTACGATGCTAACTAGATTTCAATGGGGATGACGACTTCTGCCCCATAGACAAGGGAGAACAACGAGCATCCCATATGGGTTTTGTAGATTGTCCGGTAGACCCATAATGTCTCGAAGACCTTTTCACCCCAATCACGTTTTCGGTAGTTGACAATTTTTGCCAGGAGCTTGTAGAGGGTCTTGTTGAAGGCCTCGGCTCAATCGTTGGCCAACGGGTTGTAGACTGAAGAGGTTCTCCAGTCGATGTGGAATTTGGCCACCAGTTGGTATATGGCCATGTTCTTAAAGGGTGTTCTGTTGTCGGAGACTATGCAACTGGGAGTATCGAATCGGTAGTAACAACCTGCACCTACCTATTGGTTTGAACTCCCTCAGTGGCCGAGCCCTAGGATTTCCTGACGGGTTTGGGTTTCTGGGCCTCAAACAGGGAATGAATGGGAGAGTCCTTAAACTGGGTCTAGATAAACCGGGCCCTACTGTACAACTGGTGCATCTTTGAAATGTCATTCGTTACTAAAATATTCCAGAACGTAGGTGTGGCATTTGAAATCAACAATTTTACTTTCTCCTCTTCCGGAATCTGCCCGGGCACACGAGAGGTCATCTGCCTCCATCTATCTGCATAAGTTGCAAAATCTTCATCAACCTTCATCTTTTCGGCCACTAAGTTTGTGAAGTAATACTCCGGGCCCACTCGGTCTTGAAATCTCTGGATAAACTTCTCCTTAACAACTTTAAAGCTCTCTGCCTCCTCCAACAGCAGAGTATAGAACCATTCTAGTGCAACCCCATCCAATGACCGACAAAAGAGATACACCATGAGGCGATCGTCATGTTGGAACTGCGCCAATTCGTACAAGAACTCTCTTACATGAATGAATGGGTTGCCATTCCCATCGTACTTCCAGTACGTGGGGAGCTAGGATTGAGGTGGGAAGCGGATGTCTCGAAAATTAGGAACGGGGATGTTAGCGAGGGATTGTGGGCCGACCCATTTATGAAGGAGGTCAATTTGCTACTCCATGGCAGCCTACTTATCGAGAAGTTCTCATTCCCGGGAAGGAGGAGGAAAAACTAGGAGAACAGGCCCGGTGTAAGGGGCCGAAGGATGAACTGACAAAGGGGGAAGCCCATAGGAAGGATAATGGGCCAGGGAAAGGGCCATATCGGCATGAGCGAGCTTGGTAGCCCCTACTTGAAGACGAGCAAAATCAATCGGGGCCACGAGGGCCTGCGGTGCTGGAGAGACAGTGGCATAAGGATTAGAATAAGATGATGAGGAGATCTAGGTTTTCCCCTTATCCAGAGCCTGATGGGCCGAGGTAGAAGCCTGGCCTACTTCGAAACTGGGAAATCAGAGAGTCTGGGGATCGACCGGAGTGAGATCGATGGGCGTAGCAGAAACGGCGCCTAACCCAACAATTGGAGATGGAGTGGCAACAGTAGACACGCCATGAGAAGGAACTGAAGACGGGGCATCCGGCCCCTGCAGAGCTTGACGAAGGATGTTAAGCTGAGTTGGATCTAACTAGGCCATCATGTGAAGAATTTGATTGGCCGAGTTTTGTGAGGAAGAATCAGAAGGGGAGGGTTGAGCACCCTCAATAACAATCATAATTGACGGACAAAAACTTCTTTCCCGGACAATCGTATCTTCGTCAAACAACTCTGAAAAATAGTCCCTCATCAGGCAAACTTTACATAATATATATTTAAGAAAATTTTATTGAAAATAAAGAAATATAGGCAGTGATCCTGAAATTTATGTCCCATCAAGAACTTGGCCCCTCGTCCATCGGTCCTAGTTGCGAAGGGGTCCCCTTTCTCTTGCACACCAAGCACAATTCCGTCGAGAGTGATATTTCATGTACACCTTGGTCTGTAACTATTGCACACAATGGGCATTCTATGTGACGCTCAGGTGCACACCATGTGTTAAACATTCGGGGCCCCTTTGTTAAACGGTTAGGAAGGGCTTATTAGATTAACAAGGCCAAATAAATTCGATTAAGAGTCTGGGTGTGAGGGGGGGAGATGACTCGTCCAACGAAACGGTCGACCGCCCCCTGACCAACCAGTTATCAAATCGGGTCTCGGTGTATAGCAAGCATTGCCCCTTCAAGTAACCTGGCCTTGAGTATTAACCTCGTGGGCCTAACGTGGAGGCCCGAGTTTGAGGCCCAACTATGGGAACACTTAATTCTTAGATTCAAATAAAATAACACTTTTTTAAGGAATAAACATATACCACAAGTATGTCTACATCAGCCTCGAAAGATTATATATCTTTTCAAACATATGACTTCCTAATTACGCTTAACATGATCATGTTAAACCTCGATGCCCATGTAAAAATATTGAGAAAAGGGGATGAAGTTTTATCAAAAATTTGAGAAATTATTAAATCTTATAGGGCCAATTTATTTACCTGTTACGACAGGGGCGGGTGGCACACGCAGGGATAACTTGCTGACTCGCTATCTAACAGGCTTCGAACAACTCATTCGACTATTTCTTGTCGAATGGAAAAACCAACCAAAGTAGTGTTTTATCCCCATTCAATGTATGTTAAAGATAAAATGTCACAAAGTAGAACAACTGACCCGCCGTCCATTGTGCCATCTTAACTGGGTTTTACGCGGTAAACAAAATGCCCCATAAATTTGTTAGGTCTCACTCTCACATCAAATGATTCAGATTGAATGATATTATGTGAAATGTCTTATGTAATTATAGGCATAGCACATCTTTTCTTTTTTTAAATTTTGAGTGACTCTCATGTCAAAATATGTTGGTGTGACGGTCGCACAAGTATTTGACGTGACAGTGAGTGTCACGTAAAAAATTAATTTGATCGATTATAAATATTGAAAATAAAAAATAGTGACACGAACCAAGGAAGATAACAATTAAGAGATATCGTCTACGACTTGCATGAAGGACACAGGATAGACAGGGCCGAGATGCAAAAGGCCACCAAAGAATTAAAAGAAAAAAGAACACATGGACACATATGGTAATAGCTTTTTACCTGAAAAACCCTAACTAGTGCAGTGCGCTTTTGCTTTCTCCTTTTCATCCAATACTCATATATAGCCGCAACCATATCCCTCCTCCCAAAATTGGAACAGAGGGCAGTTGCCTTCTCCATTTCAGAGACATCATTTGGATGACCATAAGCAGCCTTCTCAAAAGTGAATATAATTTTCTCAAAATTATCCTCTGTAATTGGAGTGACGTCATCAGTATCCCCACTCAAAAAGCTCAAATTTAGCTGTTCAAGCCATTCTTCATCCCCACAGTCCATATCATAACAGGCGTTTTCATTCATTAACATCCTATCAACTTCATCAGCCACATGGATATATGAATCTGGACGCACAAAAAAAGATGTAACACTTTCCTCATATCCGGAAACCTCTCGCACTCCAGGAACTGGTATTATTTTAACTGGAACCTCTTGCACATTCCGCTCGCAGCATTCCCTCTGCAACTCTTTGAATAGATTCCACTGTTTCTTGTCACAAAACTCCAGCTTCCAACCACTATCCCCAGCCCATATCATGGCATGGGTGTATCTATTGGTAGCACTTGGTTTCATTTCCTGAGCTTTGTGTAGATACCTGGTAGTGTCTCCTGACTTTATTGACAGGCACCACTCATTAGAGATTGATAACTCCAACATAACCTTGGCCCCCTCCTCCCTCCAGCACCTATCAGATTCGATGACCAGAATATTTGCAGTGCAACTCAACCCATCAATATTCTTCTTTGCCTCTGCAAAAGCAGACTTAAGTTCCTTTAACCTCTGCACGGAGTTCTTCCTTGTACAGTTCCTCCTTTTCCGATTAGGTGTAGACGAAGGTGCTGCAAAGTGCTTTGTACAAACCTCGTCCAAGCAAGTAACAACTCTTTCCTCATGAAAATTTTCGACTACATAGCTCTCATTTATGGGACAGACTTTAGCCTTTGTATCCACTTTTAACTTGCTGCTTTGTCTATCAACAAAGTTTTTTCTGCGACGTTTCAGTAATGAATGACTTGGAGCTCTAGTGGACCTCAACGAGCTCCGTTTCCTTTGATGCTTCTGGGAACTTGCATTATTGATTATAGTACTGTTTCCAGCAGCTGGTTCAGAAGACCCTGTGACAGAACTCACTTTGTTAGCAGGAAGAACTTGACTAGCATGGTCCACATCACATTCATTGGCAGCATCGCTTGCAAAGGATATGACCTCCATTCTAGAAATACATGCCTCTGAATAATTATGCGATAGGTATAACCGGCACTCCTCAAAGCTCACGTCCATATAAGAAGCACTTAGAAATGACTTTCTTTGATACCTTGCAAGCATGCTTGGCAGATAAAGGGAACTGAGAGACATTCTCAGATGCAAGCTCTTGAAAAGGACGGGAAGAACAGAAAAGTTCACAGTAACCAGAGGAATCAACAGGCGAGCACCAAAAATGATGCAAATTCGACCATCAGTCATTGCACTTCTGCGTGAAAAATCCTGATAAGAGAGAAGGATAGGCTTATTTTGCATAACAGTTACTTAGTACATACACGAAGAGGTTTATGCAAATATCAACCAAAACATTAAGATAAATATGTAGAGTCAACTTACACTTTTCCAGTGCCTGACTGGCAAGAAGTGAATTCCATGCAAGGAGAAGACCCTGGCTACCGATCTGGACGACATAAAGGCTGCACATTCAAATAAACTAACCTTCTTCCTCATCATCCAAGTCAAGATGGAGACAAGAAAGCAAGTGAATCGGTAAGAAGTGGCGCTACTAGTAGACTCTATCAGCACAACTAGGACTACACGGCTCACTGATCCAAACCACAGATCCCTCTCCAAAATGCCAGCCTTTTCTGCAAAATTATGTGCAGCTTCTGTGGCATTATCAAGTCCTTTCTCCGACCATTCAAAACTTCCGGGTGCTGTTTCGTCGATAGATGACAATTTTGGCTTCTTCTGAGGTTTCCTGACAAATACAACCCCAAACCGATGCCCAGTAAAGTAATTGTCCCCTGATTCAGTAGATGAAAACATCGATCCATCCGAAAGCAATCTCGAACCATCTTTCGATTCATTCGCCCCCTTCCAAGAAGAGACGTGATTGGAACCATCTGACTGTGATCTCTGCCGCTTCCTACTGTAAACGATCCCAAATGCCTTGCCGTGCGGGGAAGCAGTTCCAGAATCCTCGTTCGAAAGGCAATTAGGAGGTTCCTCCTCGAATTGACCACCCTTGAGTTCATCCCAGGGGCGCCTCCTGTCCTGCTTCTCCCCACGCCCCTTTCCCTCCCCCCGCCTCTCCACACGCCCTTCTTTCCCTTCTTTTCCTCCCTTCCACCAGCTAGCATGCTCCGCGTCGCCCGAACCCCCAAAAAGCCGCATGCATCCGTCTGCGTCCCCATCACCGTCACCATCACCAACTGACGTCTTCGCCCCGGGCTCCAACAGCGCCAGCCGCTTCCCGGACCTGAGCACCCTCGCTTCCAGGCCATCATCAGGCCCCACCTTCGGGACGTTCTTGGGCACGAACACCCGGGTCGACCGCCTCGTCCCCACCGACGGCATCGCCACCGGCGGCCCCCGGAAAGGGGACGCCCCCGAACCGACCTTCTCCGGCTCCGGATCCCGGCGGCGCTTCGATGCGATCTTGCGACTCACGGATTTCGCACGCCTTGTCATTGCACGGGGGAATCATCCACGCCGGTCTGCCGTGGGAGCCCGCCATCGACGCGCCCCATCACCGATGGAGAGGGCATCCGGAGGCTCGCAGGCGAGGACCTCCATGGGCATCGGGGGATCCGTCGGCCGGAACCCTCATGCGGGGAGATTACCAAGAACCGCCAACGCCGGAGGGAAGAAGAAGAAGCTTCTTCGTCGGCGTCGCCTTTTTCCCCCTTTCCAGATGTTTCTGTGGTTAGAATTTTCTCACCTGTGGCGGTTCATGTGCTCGTTGGTGAGCGGCAGCGGCTGCCGACGATAGAGAGACACATATATATAGCGGGGTTAGGGTTTCTGCTTAAGCCCCCGTCCTTGTAAAGGGGAACGGAAGGGACCCACCCCAAAGTGGAGCCAACTAACGGTGAGTTGGGCTGAGCGCGTGATCTCCATCGGACGGTCAATATTTGAAGCCCGGAGGATGAGTCGAGATCGACGGTGCTCTTCCGCTGGTCTTACAGTTTCAAACGGGAGAAGGGTTTTTGACTTGCCTGCGGCCCAAAAAGGGTCACAGTGATCTCGGGCCACGCGGCTTCCGTTGGCCACTCTCCGTGGCGTCTCTCTGCTGGCGGTACGAGATTGTCATGGTTTTTTTATAAATCTATCCCTTAATGGAATTAATTCCCGATCGCGATTTAAATGGATCAATATTTTATAAAAAAATTTGCAAAATTATCAAGGAACTCAAATACCTTAGCACTGAAATGAAGTCCGCTATTTCTCTCTTCATATTGGGCCACCAGAAATGTCTCTTCAAATCTTGATACATCTTAATCAAATTTTCATTCAAATCATATTTTTTATTACCTCTCTCTAGAGGTTCTGTTTGCATATTTGCACAGCATCCTCCTGGTGCAGGGGCCGCTTGTATCTCATTCCGAGGTTCCTCCATCTCTTAATGTAATCAAGGGATATCTCATCTGCCCTTTGTCTTGTTGAGTAGAGTTCGGCCACCGTGACCTCCCTTTCAGTGACATGGAACCTTTCTCTGAATTTCTTCTACATGTCTGGCCAGTCGCTGATCGACCTGGCTGGGAGGCTGGAGTACCATTCAAATGCGAGCCCCGTCAGCGAGGACCTAAAAAAATTCAGCAAGTATGACTCGTCGGTGGCCAAGTCACCCATGACGGTCATATAATAGGCAACATGCTCCTTCGGGGATCCCTTCCCGTTGAACTTGTCGAACTTCGGTGGTTTGCTGATCCTAGGAGGAAGTCACTTTGCAGCATGATGCGGTGGGTATGGCGCCCTATAGGCATCAAACGCGACATAATTGCCTTCACTCCGTTCAGCAAGCTTTAACTCGATCATTCTCTCCACCATCAGCTTGTTCATGATAGTCGGATCAACTAGTTCTGGGTAGAAATGTGCCGACTGTAGATAGGGGGTGACCAAGGTGGTCGCCTATAGAGGAGGACGCAGTAGTGAGGGTGTCTGGTGCACCTGCGGCAGCACCGGTGGCATCAGCGGCTGTGATGAACATTGCTGAGTCATTGTCAAGCTTGGCTCTACTGACTGGGGTAGGGTATATAGCGATGGGAAGTCACTCTGGTTGACGACTCCCTGCGATGATTCTGCCTGCATCTCAAGCTATTTGGAAGCTGAGGCTTGTTCCGTCTTCTCCACGAGCTGCTTCTTTAGGAACTCTATCTCCTACCGATACTTTTGTAGAAACATCAGTACTGCCGGGTCCATGGTTGTAATGCTGGGGATGGCTTCTGTTGTTTCCACCGATGCACCTTCAGGTAGGATATCAAGTAGCACATCTTCTTCTTCTATCGTCACCACATTGGCAGTTAGAATAGTAGCTTCATCATATTGGTGAGCCAGGGTCTGCTTTCCTATAGTTGCTGCTAGCATTTCCCTTGCGACATCTGATGCGACCGAAACGTCCGTCGTTAAAACCTACTGCCACCAATCAAAATTAAATACCGAACTCGCAACATAATACAAATTAACTGTAATACATTGGTGAGCATCTCTATTTGCTATAGTCTATTTTCCATCACCATTTGACTGCTACTTTGCGACGAATTAGAGAAGGAAATAGTTTCTGTTGCAAAAACTCTCTGGACATCGCATTGGATCATCAAACTCCAAGTGAAAATGTTACATTTGAAAAGGAAGGGGTGAGTCTCATCTCATTGGCTCAGTAGGGGTCCTGCGGATCCCCACCATCACAGTAAAATCAATGACAAACCATGGCTACGCTACTGGGAAAACTCATGACACCTCTATCGTGAAGGTCTGTCCTCACTAATGGAAGCCATAGCCTAGACCACGCGGTCAAGAATAATGTCTCCACCGTCGGGAGAACTATGGCCTCAATGTCGAGAAAACCTCGGTCTTGATTGGAAGAGAATTTCGACAACTCTATCGAAAAGCCATGACATTGCTGTCATAAAAAAACATCAGCTAGTGTGGCAAGAGGATCGTGACAATGCTATCGATAAGCTCCCTCAACATGGCATCACTCGGCTCTTATATACACAGTCTCATACGTAGCCCACACCCTGTCCTCGAGTAGGGCAGGGAGACACACCCACACACCTCTCTCTGGGACTGGTTAGGGTCTACGTCTCTATGCCCCACAACATGGCTGTGTCCCGCAACCTGACACAGGATACGTGACACTGCACCTAACAACGTAACGTACACTTGTCCTAACCAAGGGACTTGCACTCTAGGCTTTCCTCACCTTTGCTCTGCAAGTGCTACACACACTAAGCTGTCCTTGCCTGATCCATCATGATACGCCCTCAAGGTATTGCTATGGTAAAACGCTACACGCATAGTCTCACAGAAATGATTACAGTGCCCACACACACATTGACAACCTAGTAGAATATGGCTCAAGTTGTGACACAAAGTTGAATAGAAAGCAACTAATATAGGCCTAGACAAGTCACACAGACACGACCCTCAAGTCAGCACATAAAGTCGACTGAGAACCGAAGAGTACTGACCCCAAGAGACTCATATAGATACACCAAATCCTTACATGAACACCCATCCATGTGGGTAAGCCCTCTATGAAATATTATATAAAACTTTACACATGGAGAATCAAATCTTAGGGTGACCACCGCCCACACGAGGTCGGGATGGCCCAATTTTTATGGATTTTTATGAATATAATATAAATTTAGGTGTTCTGAGGTAAAAATTGGGTTATGGGTTCAAATGGGCCAACTGCGTGACCCTTGGATTGGTCGACAGATACTCTCAGAACCGGTCTGATCAGAGGGGTCCTGCTAGCGGACAGTTGGGACTGATCACCTGAAAAAGAACAGGAGTGAGTCACAGCCAGACTCAGTAGGGGTCACGCGGATCCCTACCTCGCACTAAACAAGCAAGCAGGCGAATTAAAATGCAATTAGAGCATGCATTTGGACAATTAAATAGGCAAATGCACTAAATCAACATGTCAGTAGACTAGAACAGAAAGGTCTATCTAGACAAGTAAAATGGCTAACAGCATGCCAACATAAATAAATAAATAACAAGACCAATAGCTAGCAACAGGAACTAGCGGTAAGAACTAAATCTACCAACAGAATAAACTCAACTATTTCAGTGATAGGAGAAAGGATAGGAAAATCCACCAGAAGAGAGAGACTCGATGCGCCCTTTGACGGCTTGCACTACATCTCAGGCAACTTGCAAGTCTGGGATGCGACAAGCAAAAGGCATAATTTAACTGTACCGACCGAGAATTAGTCAGAGTGACACTCATCAGTGTCAACCCTCGCCTCTGACCATCTGTGCACACATTGACTCCTGCCTAGAGCTAGGCCTCTGTCTAGATTCCCCCCTGCCCGTAGAGCACTACGGTATAGCCGGGGACCCACGACACTAGCTTTAAATCGTTTGATGGGACTTCCCTTCCACCTCTCCCGGACGGGTTGACGATCTGGGAAGTCTAGGGCTACGACTAGTGGTTCTATCACATGGGAAGTCGAAGCACTCCATTGGGATTCTAGGAGCAAGCCATTAACCATAAAATAACACAAATAAAGCATGGAATACATTAGACAAGAATTATGCATGCTTTTCCAAAATTTCTAGAAATAACAGAGCATAACGGACCATGGTCGGTGCGTTATGTGAACATAATGCGCCTCCCCTAGGCCGTTATGCTCACCCGAGCAATAAAATGAACACAACCTCACAAACATGCTAACCATAATGCACTACCAATGGGGCGTTATGCTGAGTGTAACGCGCCTCGCATGGCCCATTATACTCAACCGAACGACCACTAAAATCACAGGAAAGATAATGCACCAAGGTTTGTGCGTTACGTGACTAAAACGCACTCGTCTATGCCCGTTAAATTCACCAGAACGTGCTTGGAGAAGGGCGTTATGCGACCATGACGGACAGGACCTGGTCTGTCATGCCAAATGGTCCTAGAGACCTATAGGGTTAACAACCACATAATGGTTCTAAGGTGGTCCATTAAGGTAAATATAACGTGCTCCCAAGGGTCCATTATATGTATAACGGCCTCTGGAAGGACCGTTCCAAGCGGTGTTCTACCAATGACGGATCTAAACCTGGCATGTCCTCGTAGGACCAAGCAAAGGCATCGGGAAATTTCCTAAGAACAGCCACAAGGGAAGGTTCTTCCTCACTCTTCAAATTGGCACTTATCAATATAATCTTGGAGTTATCCTCTGTGTCGAGATTAATTTCCTTGGTAGATTCATCAATGGAAATATTGGGTTTATCAAATCTCTTCATACCATCGACGAAAGAAGCTATAGGATCAGCGCCATCCTCTAGTGGCTCTCTTCTTCTCCATCACCTTCTTCTTCCAACACATAGACTCCTAGGCCATCATCTATTGAAGACCCTTCTAGCTTAACTGCCCCTAGGGGAATGGGAGTGGATGTAAAATTGGAGACCTGACATAGCTGCGCGCACTTCTCGGCCAGCTGGCTGAGGTAACGCGTGGGAACCTGATGGACCCTAGATTGCTTGGAAAGAGAGGACGCTATATATAGACCCTGACTCGAGCTAGACTCTACCCTAGTATGTACAAGGGGAGCTTGTGAAGGAGGGTTCAAGGTGAAAAGTGTTGACCCTTGGCCGAGAGATCCATGTTCCAAGGAGGAGGTTTCTTCGATAGTGAGCTCGCAGGCTCACACTTGAGAATTGGCATTTTTTTTTGTGGTCGTGGGTGATTGTGCAGACAACATGGGTCGGTTGTCCCATGACCAGATAAGTGAGGAGTGGAGGAAATGGTGAATGAAACTGAAAGGGAATGAAACAGACAGAGTAGGCCTATCTAGAGCAAGAAATGTGCCTATAAGGGAGGCACCATCGAGAGGTTTATCTAGGTGAAATAAGGAAAGAAGCCTGGAGTCCTCTTCGAGTGAGGGATCGGGAGGAACTTCCTCCTGGAGAGTTTCGAGACCTTCCCTCAGCTCCTGTCGAGTTCCTGGTTGCATTAGACCTTGAACGAAGCGACCATAAACTAGACCCCTATCTTGAGTGGTCTTAGCTGCCTTCTCAGGGGAGTAACCTAAACCTGTTCGACCCTTGGAGACCTTGAGTCTCATCCTACGAGTGGGGCCTTGCTCATGCTGGCCCAACCCTCTACCCATAGTGAAGCCCATCCTAGCCATCAACTCCCATCCTTTGCCGAATGGGATATTGGTGTGAGTGATTGGCTGAGGAAGAGTAGGAGAATTTGATGGACAAAGGGCAGAGGGCCCTACAACGCCTGCTATGTTGAGAATCGACTTCTTGCCTTTAACTGGGACGGTCATGAAGGGGATCTGTTCGGAAGTGATTACGATTTGTGGGGGGAAAAGCACAATCACCTCAAATTTACACAAGTGAAAGGGTAATAAAAAGTCAAACACTTAATCATCTCCAATTTGCACGGGAGAGAGCATAATAAAATGTCATACTTAATCATCATAGGAGAAAGGGTAATGAAAAGTCCACTCCATATGCCAAAGGGCCAGGGGATATTATGTACTGGGATCGAAGCTCCGTTTGGCCTAGATCCAGTACTACAAGCCAATCAGATTTGATGCGATCTGACACGACATGGCAATCCATGGCTAGTGCTGACGGTATCCTTTCCATGAATCATGGATCCGAGTCTACATTGTCCACCAGATTACGGCCCATGGTCTCCAGTGGGAAGAACAGCACGGCGATCCCCGAGAACAGCACCACAGATTCAAAGAGTATGATGGCAAGAGTCTGGTGGCAACCGGCCACCAGACCGACCGCCACCAGGGGACATGTGATGCCACCAACTCTCCCCACCGAGCTTGCAACTCCAATCCCCGTTGTCCTGACTGAGGTGGGATATATCTGGGCATAACCAACAAGACGGAAAACAAGAATGCTGTTAGGATATGGATGATATCCAAGGGTGCCAAAGTCTTTTTTCTTTTTCTTCTCTTTTCCTTTCTGCGTATATATATGTACTCTAGGACGAGAAAGCTTTTGCAGTAGAAAAACAAGATTCCCAAACAGTGATGCTACCATGAGCAAGAACAAATTCCGAGAGGTGCCTGGTGCCTGTTTGGACAACAATTATTCTGAAGTTGTTTGGCAGGCAGCAGCATGAGACAGATACGATGGTAAGCATTACAAGGTTCTTCCTAGAGCATAGAAAACAAAGATCAAATAACAAAGGGTAGCATCCCCAGAGGCCAAAAGCACTTACTAAATCCTAAAGAATACAGCATGGGACAGATTACGGGAGGAGATAAACAAGACCAAATCAGGAGATCCGAAACTGAGGTTCATGCAGCATCAATGGTTTAGTTAGGCCGTAAAACTACAGATATTTCAAAGCATACATTGCACATGCCTCAGTGCAGGTTGTAAATAATGGTCATCCTATCATGGACAGGTTTTATGAAGATCACTGGTGTTTCATTATAACTTGCAAACTATTTGTATAAAAGCCTACAAAGGCACAAACATCCTCTAATGCGCATGTAATCAAACATCATAGCAAATCTAAAGTACAAATCATGAAGCATGTTATTCCCTAAAGTCCAAAAAATTATGCACAGCACAAGCTTCTGAATGCCAGCTGAATTAAGAATTATTTGAAGTCACATCTGTCACTTATTAACTGCTTTATATTCTGATGAGTGTCCGGGTTGAAAATCATCATAAACGTTTCGGTAAGATAGAAGCATTGAATAATTATTCGAAGTCATATTGGTCACTTATTGACCATTTTATATTCCGACGAGTGTTCGGGTTGAAAATCATCATAAATGTTTCGGTAAGATTAGAGCATATGTATGCTGAGACATAAAAAGTTAATAGATGATGGAGCGACGAAAATCAATTGAATTTCATCCTAATGGGTCAAATTCCACAAGTTCTTGGCCCGACATGAGGTCGTGCAACAGCCATAATGGGTGTTGACTCTGAACTGATCTGGAGTCAACTTGGTGGCAGCTTGGCAAGGCTAGATGGAAGCCTCTGATAGCGGTGAAAGATAAAGCTTCAGGGTGACAAATGGTGCATAGAGTTGACAAATGATACCTTAACAGTGAAAAATAGGTGAAAGGGTGATGGCTGGAGGTTGACCAATGGAAGCCATTGTTAAAAGGAGCAAGTTGAAGGCATGGAGTCGACTCGGTGTGAGCGTGGCAAGGCAAGACAGGGGCCTTTGATAACGATGAAAAATAAAACTTAAGGGGGCCCATAACGGCGACAAATGGAACCTTAAGGGTGAAAAATAGGTGAAGGGCGATGGTTGGAGTGACAAATGGAAGACACAATTGAAATCATGGAGGGTGGAGGAATGTGTTGTATCCCTGTGATTTTGATGATGTCAAACTATGACACATCATGAGTCAGTGCATAGGATTCATGCTTTGATGATGTCATATGTTTAATGTCCAGTGCATTGGATTCATATTTTTAATTATGCCATGCTTTAATGCTAAATGATGTCTTAATCTATAGGGGACCTCTGTTGGCTTATTCGGGAGGCGACCTCTCGAGACAAGGTGCCCTCGCTGCTACATTGGCCGCTTTCTCCCTTATATACGGGACCGCCAGGTGTGCCTATCTCTTGTCTTAGCATTTGAGCATCTTCTCTTTATATTTGTTGTGCGTCTTTCTTACCCAGACGTCTCTTCTTTTGTAGCCCACCTCTCTCTGGAGGCGACCCGTCATTACAGGGAGTTGATTTCCAGGGCACAAAGGCCCTCTTATTTTGAAATCCCAGAGCCGCCCCTGACTATGACGCTGCTGCCTCCTGGTGATTCTCGGAAGCGAAGCCGATCCCAGATCAGGGAGGCTATTAGCGAGGCCAAGAAGGCCAAAAGAACGGAGACCCGGGCTGAGCGGGCGCGTTAAATGATGTACTCACATATTTCATTCATGTAGGTTGAATGCATGGGCAAAGGGTCTCATCAGATTTTAGACTGAATTGCTGTAGTTTGGAATGCTGCAGAGTTTGGTCGACTGAACTGGCAAGTTCGAGTTTGGTCGACCAAATTTGCCATTGCTGGGTGACCGTAACACATTCTGATGCTGTTAATTTAGGTTGACCGAAATGCAAGGGTCAGTTGACAGACTCCAGTGAGGGTCTGAAACGGGCTTCACGAATCTCATTCGAAACCCATTAAATCCAACCCATTTGTGCTCCAACTCTTACCCATTTGCCCCTAGGGTTTTGATATACATCTTAGAGGAGTTTTGAAAGGTTTTTGAAGGGATATATTGGTCTTTTCTTGTCTCTTATATATACATATGAGAGAGCTACGAATTTGACAAGATTTGGTGATTATTAAGCTTATGTTTCTATCTTGCAGGAGAAGAAGGCCAAGGAGGAGAAAAGGAGAAGGTGGGAGAAGGTTTTGATCTACATCCAAGCATCTCTGGGGTTCGTGGAAGAAGAAGAAAAGGAGCGGATCGACGAGAGGAATAAGAGTACCCAAGAATCATCACCATCCAATCCGAGAGTCAAACATCAACATCCATTGGCTCTGGAAATCAAAGGGGGAAAAATGTCTACATCTTATTTCTTATCATTTGTGATGTTTGTCATGGTTTATGCTTTGGTTTGAGTATTTTTGGATATTTGTCTTGATTTTTTTTGAATTGAGAGATAGTGTGTGTGGACCGTCTGCGTACGGTAGTGTCTTGGTTGCTGCGTCTATGCAGTGTGCGGTTTGACCGTCTCCATATGGTCGTGTGTGACTTGTGCTGCGACTGTTGTAACGTGTGCGAGTGTGTTTATGATCCGTTGTAAAATCATGCTGGAGACTTTGTCTCCATGTTTGCAGGGTTTACTCTCTGTGTGTGTGTTGGGGGCACGTCCCCGTGTGTGTAGGGATCGTCCTGCGTGTGTCTTGCAGTTCGGCTCCGTGTTGGGGACTTATCCCCGAGTGAAGTCTTACCAGTTTAATAAGGGGTGGATGTAGGGAGCCCGTCGTGATCCCGAATCATCTTAAAAATTACCATATCTTGTGGTTTGCTTTGTGATTATGTGCTTTATTGTTTAAATTGTTTGAATGTTCTAGTGAGCTCGAAGAGATTGAGTGAACTTAATTCACTCTATTTGGTTTATCTCCATCAATCTTGTTAAAATTGTTAATTCTACTTAGTTAATTTTTAAATTTGTCAGAGCGGCGGCCCAATAAGGCCCATTTGGATGCGTAAATGTGCTTGCTTGACTAAGTCCGAGGGTGTGTCACATCAATCCCTCTAGGAGTCCCCATCACAGCGGTACCACTCCCGGCACAATCAGCCCACCGACCAAGACATGGACCCCACGATTACCGACGTGCACTACCACCGGAGCTGCCCAAAACGCTACCCGTCAACCCAAGCCCGCTACTCCCAGGTCCCACGTGTAGCCCTTTACCTCCCTGAGTGGAGTGGGCAGTAATATTCATTACTGTAATTTAATTATTTACTGTACCGGGAGTACGAAGCTTGGCCGGGGTCGTCTTCTCCACGCCCGGTAGCATGGAGGTATCATTTTCGCTCTCTCACTCGACATTTTGTTTATTTCGTATATTTCTATATGCCACTGCTTGCATGTGATAGGTTAATCTAGCTTGCTAAATAATTGTAATCACCACTGCGAGAGAGAGTGAAACCTGTCCTGTGACCCGATCCGAGCACGAAAGAGAGTTGACCCCCCTATCTCATTGCCGATTTCTCAACCGTACACGTCCGTACGCTTCCCTCGCTAGGGACACGTCGCGAGCTTGCTTAGAGTCCCAGGTTCGTATCAAGTTGGTGTCGAGTCCGCCATCGTCGTCTCGCATCACTGGGTCATCGACTTTGCCACTCTTGGTGGCCCTTGAACGTTGTTTGGCTAAGTAAGCAACCTGTGACCCCTCGTGTGTTTCTTGTAGGTAATCCCCTATCTGAATGACAGACCCCTTCTTGAAATGAGAATACAAGGTCCATCTAAGGGGTTTCTCGTCTACTTCAAGTGGGCCCCTTCAAAACCCAGATCGGCCCGTAGGATCACCCTTGTCTTCTTCGGCGGTCTCAGCTTTCCTTGTAATTGTGCCCCCAAGCCATTGCCCTGTTGGTAGCCGATATTTCTCATGATCTCTCATCTTTTAGAATGGGAAGGGAGACGTGACATTGATGAGGGGAGAGGCTTTTCTTATATTGACGTGGACCGGCGAGGGTAACACATATCCAGCAGTGAAAAAATAGGCCTGTGGGACGGCTAGACAGAGGGCAGAGAAGTAGTAATAGCATCCACCATATGAAGGATGGGCATACTAGTCACTTTGATGATCCATCCATTGTACAAAAACTTCAAGCATTGGTGATTGGTGGATGGCATAACATTCAAGCCTTCGATGTAGGGGTGACCTAATATGGCCTTGAATGTGGGATCCATATCAAAGATACGGAATTCTATGGAGACTGATCTTCTATCACTTCTTCTAAATCCCTCTCGTTTTTAAGCTATTTCATATTTTTCAAATTACTATTTTGGGTGTTCCCTATAGGGAAGATTGTGGATATACCCCCGCCTCGGGGCACGAGAACTTTCTCAAGGGCGGACCCTTAACGTCAGGGCTGACATTATAGGAGTAAAAGAAGTCTTTAGCAATTAATCAAATGTGTTCGGACTTATCCGATATAAATTAACACCTTCGGTCGATGGTGAAGAGTCCAGTACACGAACCCTAAATCGTCTGATAAATACGAAAACGTGGAATTAATAAATATGTCAAAATATATGCATGTTCATCCAACGAAATTGGATGTCCGAAAATTCCGCGTGTAAACAGACTGGCACGTCCGGTGGGACTTTTCCCACCTTTCATCTATTTGCCAAAGATGTACCTCTATGAAGGCCCTGACTTCCCTTCTCTGCCCTTTCAAGAGAAAGCAACGAGAGGTTTGGAGTCCAAGTTTTCTTCACCAAAATCTCCAACTGACTCTATGGCAATGGTCGCATACGCACCCCTCGTCATCGCGTCCCACACCAGATGTGGCTATCTAGCAACCCCGATCGTGTTTTGGGACTTTCCAGCACCGGTCGGATTCCCCTTCTTCTTAGGCTTGGTCCCTGCCACTCAAGAGACGCATGCAGCACCAATTGTCCCTGCAACCATTGGGTGCGTCAGGCCCCGCTCCCCACAAGGTCGAGTCTTCTCAGTCAATGTTGTTTCATCTTATGCTGTTTCCTCAAAATGGGGGCAGCGTCGAAGCCGCCAAACCAGGAAGCCCGTGGCAACAATCTCTAGGTCCGACAAGACCATTCTTGTCGGGAGCCTTCGTGTCCAGCTTGATGGCGGCGAGCCGATATTACCACGGGACAATCACGTCCCGACAATACCAACGTCCAACCGCTTTACGCTTCTTCGCCAAGTGCGGGAGGACAAGCCAGACTTCAAAAAGAAGTCTAAATCTAAGAATGGGGGCAGTAAAATTGAACAATGCTCTCGAAAGATGAAGAAGATCTGGGTCACCAAACAGGAGGCCCATGAAATAAAGCGAGCCAGGGTAAATAAGCCTGATCAAGCTCAACATCTGCACTAGACTTATGGTCAGATGACTAAGGACGTCGAGTCTTTACCCCTGTAGGGGAAGAAGAGAAAAGGGGTTTATCGTAAACCCAACTTCGCTCCTCGGAACTCGGAGCAGTTCCAGGCTAAAGGGGCCTTCTGTGCCCATGCGTCACCGATCCGGGTCTCAGTCTTTGACAAACTGACAAAGTCCCCGTCAACGTGGCCATCAGTCTTTGACAGATTGGGGACATCTCCCCGCACAGGACTACAGCCGCTAAAGAAGCGAAGAGTGGTTCAAGTCTCAGAAACTAGGGATAGTATGAAGGTCTACACCTGCTATACCTCCGGCAGAGAACCAACGAAGTCCACTGGCAATCCCGCCAATTTAAATGAACCCGCTAGGTCAGGTGACCCGAATCCGGTAGTGGATGCAGTATACCTTAATACCAGAACTGCTGCTAAAAGAAATCTTCAAACCCAATTCAGCGGTCGCGCGGGGACTTCCAGCCAGGGTCCGCACTAGGAACAAAACCTGGAGCAGGGCTGGGACCAAGATGTCAATTTTGCCCAAGAAGAAAATGACCTTGAGGAGGTTAGGAGCATCCATGGAGAAGGGGGAGCTCAACCCATCGGTGGTTATGCCAACCTGGTGTTCAAGCCACCTACAAGGGCGCATTTCAAGCCATGTCTGATGATGCCAAGTTTGAAATCATGCAGCGTTGGCACATAGACATGATCAATCTCATGCTCGAAATGAAGCAGCAGATGAACGTGAATGCCCAAAGGCCCCCAATGCCGGTCCACGATCAAAACCTCCGACGAGAGCAGCGGTTGGGTAACCCCGCCGTTGTTGACCGACAAATAGTTGCACCTTACCATGTGGCCGTCGAAGCAGGGACCGAGCTGCTTCGTGCTCCGCCCAATGTCCAGTCTTCTCGAACTCCGGTGGTTGAAGATGTCATCGCCCAACGACATTTGATAGAGCAAATTGTTGAAGACAAGTTCGCCCAGCGTGGTGAGCTTATGGCCACTATTGATTTATATAGTGTATCTTACCCACTTCATCATCAGTTCAAAATGCTACCGCCAGATTGCCCAAAAGCCCCGAAATTGCACAAGTTCAGCGGGCTGGGGTCCCCACATGAACATTTGGCCTACTATATAACGGTCATGGGCGATCTTGCACTTGAGGAGTCCTATCTCCTTCACTACTTTGCAACTTCTCTCACGGGCAACGCTTTCCAATTGTACTCTAGGCTGAAGCCCAATTCTATGGCTGACTGGGCCGATCTACAAAAGAAGTTCATCGATCATTTCCAAGCAGCCGAGAGAAAGGTTTCCCTCGTAGAGCTATACTCACTCAAGCAAAAGAGAGGGAAAACTGCACTTGACTTCATCAAGCGCTGGAGAGATTTCAGCATGAGATGTGACAACCCTTCTTCCCAAGAGGATGCAATAACAATATGCCGAAGGGGCCTGTCGGCAGAAGTTAGCGAGACGCTCCTGAGGGCAAATATCAAAGGATTCGACCATTGAATTAAGTCGTAGTGAAAATAGAAATGTTTTTTGTCGACAACCCATCATTCACTCCCTCGAAAGGTAAGCCCCCAAAGGAGCGGAATGCAATCGGGAAGGAGGCCAATGCCATTGATTTCTCCCTCACTAATGGGTTCGACGAAGTGACCGCCCCAAGTAGCTCCGACAAAAAGGCCGAAGGGAAGGCGTCGACAAGATTGTCTAAGCGTATGAAGACTCCTTATTCCTTTAAAAAGGTGCATATCAAGAGACTCTTCAATCTTTGCCTCAAGAACAAGTTGATATTCCTGCCGGACCCAAAGAAGCTGGAGGACGTTAACAAGTCTAATGACCCCAATTATTGCATATACCATCGCATATTCGGATACACTATTGAAAATTATTATATTTTCAAGGATGAGACAGAGAAGATGATCCAGAACCGACTCATCATAATGAAAAGTAACTTGGTAGATCCCCCGCAACCCCATGCGTGGGATCGACCGACTCGTTTGGCCAATGTAATCCACCATTTAATTAATTGGGGCCATAGGGCGGTAGCCTTCACATTTCCTGAGCCAGAAATAGAGGAAGCTAGCCCCAACCCAACCAAACGCACTGTGTGGTATCCAGGCTGGAGACCTTCCCATCAGTGTTCCTTTCCAAGAGAAAACACTAAGGAGATATTTGACCACTTACTCGAAGAGGGTCGAATCGCTAGCGAATTACACGGAGGTTGAGAAAAGGCATCTGCGGTATTGTGAATACCATGCCATCATATCTCATCCCACCGGGAAATGCAAGGAGGTACAAGATTGTATCGAAATCCTCATTCAGAGGGGCGAGATCAATATTCAAGGACGCAACACAATGAGGAAAAATCTTAGAGAAGCCACTGAGCAAACCTTAAGTCAAGGCCACAACACGAGGAGCTAGCCTTGGACTCACACCTACCTTCTCAAAGTAATATGGGGTGTGCACGAAATCGCCTGTAGGTAACTCCACCGCCATATCGCAAGACATCTCGGTCGTCGGGTCCTCCATGCTCTAAACAAAATCCTCCGAAATGAATAAATGAGAAGAACCCGAATCGAATAAAACACGAGCCGCACAACCCAAAATCGAAAGAGTACCTTCCACCAACTACGACGCCTCAGCCTTCGCTCTGGTCATTTGAGTCACTCTACCTCAGGATCCCTACCTCCCTACCGTGGCTGACCGAGTCAACTAAGAAAACTGCCCCTGCTGCTAGTACTGCTTCGGCTGTGATGACATCTGCTGGGGCTGAAACTACTGTTGCTGCTGAAACTCGGGTTGCTGACGCAGTCTCTATGGACAGTCACGTGCCATGTGCCCTGGCTGGTCGCACCTGAAGCAAATCACGGGCGCTGAACACGGCCTGCCTGGATGAGAATCGCCGCACTTGGGACACCCACCTCCAGAACCACTCACAGAACCCTGGCACTGAAAAGACGTGGGCTACTGAACACTATTCTCCGACTGTTGCTTTGGCTCCCTGCGATCCCGACGCTTCCTACCGAAACCAGCTTCCTTGAGCAGCTTCTTAAGCTTCGAACTAAAGGATGATGACTCTGGTGCTGAAGCCCAAGACTAAGCTGCCCCTGAACCACCTGCTGAGGGCTGGACGATACTTTGTTGCTGCATGTCCATTGACTGACTGACACCTGCCTGAACCTGACCTGCGCTGCTGTGCCCTCGGACCTTCTGCAAATCTCTCTCCAGCGCCGCTGCTGCCTTGCAAGCTGCATCTAGGTTAGCCAGACCTGATGCGAGAAGAGGGTGCCTCAACTCTGGCCTCAAACCTCTAACAAACAGCTCAGTCTTCACTTCCTCATCCGCCATGATGTGAGACGCATAACGGCCCAACTCGATAAACTTGGATCGATACTGCACCACTGACATGTCACCCTAGGTCAATTCCAAGATCTCGCGCAGCCTCTGCGACCGGATAAAAGACGGACAGAAAGTACACTCAAAAGTCGTGACGAACTCCTACCATGTGATCTGTCGAAGGGGACGAGACTGCAACGCTACTTCCCACTCTGCGTCCACCAAGACTGGGCTGATCCCTGCAATCAATGCGTATCCAACACCACCTTCTCCTCCTCAACACACTCCATCACACTAAAGATCCTCTCCAAATCACCTAGCCACTCGTTGGCCACCTCTGGATCTGGCTGTCCACTGAAAGGAGGCAGTTGGAACGGCGTGGATGCGTCGTGGAGCGTGAAGGTGCGAGGAATGGAGTGTGGCGTTGGTGCGATCCCTCGGTGGATTCAAAGTGTCATTGCGTGAGTTTGTGTGGTGATTTTAAGTGAGGATTGGTCATTTTGGCTTGCGAGATCTTCGGTGGAGATAGGCAGATAGATGCCCTACTATTTTCTTGTGTTTCCTCGCGATTTGGAGCCGAACGGTGTGAGTTTGAGCGGGTTTTATCCTATTTGGGTGAAAGGCATGTTGGGGGGGTGAGCCGTGTTCACCATTCCAGGTGACGGTTTGTAGTTGAACCCCTGGCATGTTCGGATGGCATCCCCGCCAGTTTGAGTGCGTTTGATCGTGATTTAGGGCTGGTAGGAGTTTGGTTACCCTCGTGAGTCATTTTGGGTGGATTTATGGAAATTGCCCTTTCGAATGTCATTTTGTGGTTTGTTTGTCCCTTCCAGCTTGTGGTAGGTGGATATCGCTATTAGGGATGTTTCCCCATCGTTCTGGAGATGATTGGGGCATGGAACGGTGATTTCCACAGATTTTAGTATTTTTTAGGTTTAGTGTTTTAACGTGAAACTCTCAGGGGGCACGTTCTTAGAGGAGACACGCTATGTCGTGTGGTTGCGTTTATCGAGGGAGATGAACAATTGGATGGTTGTGAACACGTCCCATGTGATGCACACGATCCTTTGTTAATGTGACTCAAGTAAGCGCCGTGTTAGTGTTATCGTGACCCAAGTTCTGGCCATGGCTATAGTGTTATCGCGCTCGAGCTAGGTGTGTGTATTATTGCGACCTAGGTGTGTGTCAAATCAATGCGTTGATGTGCTATTGCTGTTGGACGCATTCTGGTGATATCGTGACCCTCTGTATGGGCGCGTTAATCATCGCGACACAAGCTATAGGCGCATTAATGTTCTTTATTTTTAGAGTATTATTTGAGTTGTCTCGGGCTCTGGTGAACCCAAGATTCAATGCCTTGTTGGCATTTTACTCGGTGGATGCCTTGGGTGTTCAGTAAAAGTCATATTTATGTGTCAAGGGATCCCGGAAGAGTGGTTTCATCCCAAGCTATGTGTGGTGTTCTTTTGTGTTGGATTGACTCCGATTGGCTTGGATTCGACCCCTTGGTTAGCCCATTGTTCGTGGATGTCTTAGATGTCCTATGAGAGCTGTGATCGTGTTATAGGGTGTTCAAATGTGCCATTGCACTGAATAGTGTTTTGTGTTATTTTGAGGGTTTTTGGCCATCCTGATTGTGACCCAGTGGTTATCCATTAACCTTTTGTTGATACAGCTTGCATTAAGTACTATTAATTTTCATCATTAGCATCCTATAAACTTTCGTTAGGAAATTAATTAATCTTATTGATGTTGATGATGCTAACTTTCGGCATGAGATCGCAGAAGCTTCCATGCAGCTTCCTCTTCTTTTCTTGCGTAGTTTCCTAGCGATCACTTCCCACTTCGCCGTGGCCGGTGCTCCTGCTATATATTTACTCCCGGTCTCCTCCCGGGACTCGTACCGAAGACGGGGTTCTCTGGTCTGGTCTCCGGTCGCCGTCTGATTGTTTTCAATCTCCGTACATCGTCTACCATTGTCACGTCTCAGGACATATGCCTCCTCCTCCTCCTGCCACCACGGCGGCCCCCGCCGCTCCTCCTTCCTTGCCCAAGTTGTCTGGATGGTTCCCCAAGCTGGGCCTTCCACGCCGCCGCAGCCGCCACCACCTCACTTCTTCCCGGCGGGGTTCCCCTTCCAGGTCGTTGCTGCCCGGTATTGCCGCCACAAGCGGCTGCGGGGACCGCGGAACCCGCGGGTTCTCCGAGGTGTTCCGCCGCTTCGACGCCGACGGGGACGGGAAGATCTCGGGGGCGGAGCTGCTGTCGTTCCTCACGGCGGCGGGGGAGGTCGACGTGTCGCCGGAGGAGGTGGAGCGGGTGGTGGGGGACCTCGACTCCGACGGGGACGGGCTCATGGACTACGGCGACTTCGTAAGGCTGATGGGTCGGGGCGGCGGCGGTGGAGAAGGTGGGGAGGTGGGTGAGGAGGAGAAAGACGAGGACCTGAGGGCGGCGTTCGAGATGCTCGTGGCGGAGAAAGGGGCTGGGTATATAACGCCGGCAGGGCTGCGGAAGGCGCTGGGACGGCTGGGGGAGAAGAGGTCGCAGGAGGAGTGCGCGGCGATGATACGGGCGTTCGATGCCGACGGCAACGGCGTGCTCGACTATCAGGAGTTCTACCGGATGATGAGTTGATGACCTACTGAACCCCCATTTTTCTCGGTGATCTTCTTCCCCGACGTTACTTCTCTTCTTTCTTCGATGATGACTTTGTGTATATGCGTGTGTGCGTAGATGAGAAACGCCTGGCCCATAGATATGGGGTAGAAGATATGAGATCATGTCACGTGGTTCTCTTCACATGAGATAGTGGAAAATTCTGAAGGGTTGATGCTTTAAAAAGTGAGAAGCACCAAATCAATTGAGTTTAATTAATCCTCTTTCTTGTGATATGAGAAGATTAAGTTTTATGACTCAATGCATAAATATGTAACGCCCCAAGATCTGATTATCAATTTCTGGGTATTTTTTTTCTTTTCCATCAGACCCCGAAGCATTGCGTTGCACGTATCACGGAAGCACAAATATATATATGTATGTATTTACATGAGAGAGAGAGAGAGAGAGAAACCATAATTACATGAAATGTAAATAACAACTCAGCCATTCATAATCCAAAATTACATGTCCATTGTCCAAATACACATGAGTCCATATATGATCACCATTCCACAACTATCCATAATATGGTAGATAAATATCCATAGCCTACCCTGACGAAGGGAGGACTAGAACTACTCCTCGGTCGTATCCTCCTCCTTGACTTCCTTCACTGTGTCTCCTAAAAAACGTGTGTCACAAGGGGATGAGTGTGATGCTCAGTAGACAGCATAATTAAATCGGGGTGAACTCGCATTCATATATCCAATTCAAATACATAATTCAAATGTTAACAATATCATAATCCATCCAATCATATTTACTTAAGGGTAATTGTTGTGTCCCTTTATTTGATAATGACTAACTACGAATATTTGTAATAAGCTTTTGAAATATTAATAAGGCCATTTTGTATTAAAAAATATCTCACCTTGCTATTTTTTAATGGACCGCACATGTACGTTGAAAGAACCATGAGAATAAGCTCAAAAGTCAGTTCAACACGTTGACGCAACCTGTTCAACGCGATGTCATGATGAGCAGAATTGAACTGCTGCGTCGACGTAGCATGCTCAGTGCCTCGACGCAGTGGCACATTCTAGAGGGCCATTTCGAACAGAAATGAACTCCTACGTCAACGCAGTCTGCCCAGTGTGTCGACGCAGTGGCACATTCCAGACGCCAATTTGATCAGGTTTTTGAACTACTGCGTCGATGCAACCATAGCAAGAAGAGCCGCTGTATACTCCTCTTCTCTTGGCATGGTCTTCTATCTTCTTCCCTTGCTGTAAAGGGACTAGTGTGTTGCTGTTACTCTATTCATAACAGAGTATCGTTCTTCCCAGATCACCCAGCTCCTCACCCAGCTAGCATCAAGAGGTGGGAACTATTTCCCAAGTCTGGATTAAACTTTAACTACTTAGATCATGCATGCATATAGTTACTATGATTCCATTGCGTTTTATAGAGTTCTAGTTTACAGATAAATAGCGACCTAACACAAGGCGCTATTTTTGTTTTACACGCCTTCCTTCAAGGCGTCAATTAATAGACGACTTACATGAAGTCGTTGTTTACCAGAGTATTTAATAAATCAACTCAAAAAAAGAAAATACATAAGCAAAATAAAGATAATCATGAGGACCACATCTCCAAGGGGTCACGAGGTCGGAGACACCTCGTGCCATAGGGAATGCCGGGAGATGTCCTCATCACATATATAAAAGTTGCATAACATTCCAAATTGCCTCCTTGCTGAACCTTGACAGTGATATATTGTGCATTCCTCTGCATCAGTTGAACAGAAACAGATGATTTCCAGAGAAGCCAGATTTTAGAGTTCTCCTCCACATTCACACAAGCACTATCAAAATGAAGTCTTTGACGAATTCTGTCCAATTTTACAGTAGAAATCTTAGGCTCTATGATGCAAACCATTTGTACCTTGTTCCTTCTAGTATGGTTTTTTAAATTTCGGATTGACCTTTCATTGCCAATCCCCCGGATGTTCCAAATTAGAATGGGCTCTATCATTGAGAGTGAGAAGGTATATGTAAACCACTTGCTAAAGATTTAGCTTTAGACCTTGTTATTGGTTGTTGTACATTCTTGCTCATATTCCTATACCCTCCTTCTGCATATTCCATAGTATCACTTTCCTGTCCCAGGGAGACATTATGCATGAAAACATTTTCCGCCTTAGATTGTTCTGCCACCGACAGATCAACTAACCCATTGCTATATGAGGAAAGCACTTTTTGAGCCTCTGATATCTCTAGAGTAAGAAGATTATTTCCATCCTATTGACTATTATTGTTACCTCTAAAAGCCCTACTACCATTTTGAGCATCTGAAATATGACATTGGTCCTGGATGATACCTCTGACCTCAACGTTTGTCTGCTCTGGTTTTTCTGCAAAACCTGGTTGTGCTCCCATAGCCTCCAAAGAGGCATTGCTTGGGTCACTAGATTCTTTCTCCATATGTAGAGGAGATATAACATTTTTCTGCAATCTAGCCATAGATTTATCAAAACATTACACCAAGGTATGACTCTGGTCACTATGATTATTACTATGAAGAGTCTTTGAAAGCATTCTTTGGTTTGAAGGAAGCTCATAAGTCATCAAAGCATTAACACCCACATTACTGATATCCTGAAGACCAAGATTATTTTCCTTGCCAGAATGCTGATTTGGGGCATGAGAAAACTCCACATTGCTATGCACTGTTGTGTTAAGGCCCCTACACAAAACATTATCCTTATCTGTGTTTGGTAAAAAACCATTGTCACCCAGCTACTTACTATCATATACAGTAATAATATCGATAGTCTCCTTTGATAATTCCTGTACAGGGTTATCATCTTCCTGTACCAAAACCCCTTTCCACAAATTTTATCATGATTTTAGGAGATTGTTTACCCCTCTTAAAAATCTCTACTAAAATCATATTCTGTTAGGTTCCCTACAGTCCAGATCCTAACCTTCCCTACCATAAAATTCATTCCACCATTCAAACCCTCCAAAAATTACAAAAAAATTTGTGCACGTCCCTCACAGCCTCCTCTCTCTCCCATAAAATCCCCATCACCCAGATCCACCGTTTGTCCCTCGACAAATCCTCATTATCAGGCAGATCCCAACCTGCCCAGTCTGCTCTGAGTCAGGAAGTCCACCTGTTCTAAATTCAACCACAGAGAATACAGTAATAGGAAAATTCCTATAACACTAGGTGGTCATAGATCTTCAAAAGAGCTTCACAACGGCACCAGTTTTATGTCGATCCGACATCGGGTCTAATCGCAGCATTTATTCTTGCCGGGTCGCGCAGTTCTAAAACTGCAAAATAGGTTTGGGACAGCAACCAACAACGCCTCACAAGTCGGGTTGACTCACCTTCCACAAGGCGATCCAGCGTGATCACTTCCAAGGGATTGTCCCCCCAGGAGTCCTCTTCACAACGGGACCAATCCCAACCTGATCGGCCGCCCGACCAGAGCGTGGTCCCCGAGATCGTTAGCACGCGCCGTCCGGCCAACACTGAACTACTATGTGTCGGCACTGCCGGAGCTGCCCAAAACGCTGCCCGTCAACCTGAGCTCGATACTCCCTGGTCCCATGTGTAGCCCTTTACCTCCCTGGGTAGAGTGGACGATAAAATTTATTACTATAATTATTAATTATTTACTGTACCGAGAGTACGGATCTTGGCCGGGATCATCTTCCCCACGCCCGGAGCATGGAGGCACATTTCCGCTCCTCCATTTGTCGCATTGCTTATTTCGTATTTATTTTTTTACCGCTGCTTGAGTGTTAGGATATCTAGCTCGTCATCGTATTATTTCAATCACCGCTATGAGTGAGTGAGTGTAATTGTCCCATGACTCGACCCTAGCACGAGAAAGGGTCGAATACCCTTGACTCATTGTCAGTTTCTTAACCGCGTAGATCCGCACGCTTCTCTTCCTAGGGATGAGTAGCGAGCTTGTGTTGAGTTATTCGTGTCTTTGCTGGTCGTGTCATCCAAATAGTCGTGTCATCGTCTAGAGTCTCAGGTTCGCTTCCAAACTGGTCTCGAGTCACATTCCGTCCTACATCAAATTGGTATCAGAGCATGGTTGAGTCTAGGGTAGTCATTGCTTTAAAACCCATCAAAGGTGGGGACATCGACTTTCACGAGTCTCATGAGGTGGTCGTCCGGGTTATCCCGGGGGTATCTATCATTTCTCCTCGGGGATAGATCCCTTCCATGCTCGGGTGGATGGTCGGGGTTAAACTCTCCCATGGTTGGTTGCTCATGTGGGGGAGGTGCCCTTCTATCGTTCACCCTTGGGGCAGGCCTATTTTCCTCAATTTGGTCGAGTCGGGCGGTTATGTCATCAAGACGCCCTAAGACATTAGTCATGGCCTCCATGAGGAACTTGATGTGGTCAGGAAGTTCATGCTCATTGGTAGCGGTGTTCCCTTGGGGATTGGGATCCATTGGAGGGTTTGAAGAGGAAGGATCAGAGTGATAATGGGTTTCTCTACGGGTGGGCATGAAATGTCTGGTGGGCTATGCACGGGTGTGCACCTATGTACGACATAGTGTGAAAGTGATGCGGGATGAAAATGGGACTCGACCGGACAACACAACTTTGGACTCTAGATGTCGACTCGACTCACTTTAGACTGACACTTCCAGCAATGACGCACACTATGGAGCACCTCGGCTCGACGCTAATGAGCTCCAAAAGAGGTGAAAAGTCCTCTGCAAGAAGTACAAGCTCACGGTTTGTCCCAGCAAGTGGAAATGTGTGGATCCGCACGGTTGAGAAATCGACACAGAGTCAAGGGTGGTCAACACTCCATCGTGCTCGGATTGAGTCATGGAATGGGTCACGCACTCTCTCTCACAGCGGTGATTGAAATTGAGCGGGCTAGATTTTCCTATCTCATGCTAGTAGCGGCTTTCAAACACATACGGAATAAGCAAGTAAATGCGAAGAGGAGCGAGAACGTACCTCTACGCTCGGGGCGTGAGGAAGACTCCCAGCCAAGGCACGTGACTCCCGGTACAGTAATAACAAATAATTACAGTTCTTAATTTTACTGTCCACTCCACGCAGGGAGGTAAAGGCTACAACAACGATCTGGGAGCACCGAGCTTGCGTTAATGGGCCGCAAGCCGAAGGGGCTCTTCGGGCAGAGGCGGGCTACTGGTCCTGATCGGTACGATTCAGATCTGCTGGACAACAAGTAAGAGTGGCACATGGGATGGCGGCTTCTGATCGTCTTATGGTGGCGGCGGTTGGCTGGGACGTTGGTGGGATGTCCCTCTGTGATCCCTAAGATCGGCGGTCGCTGGTTCACAGCCGAATGGCTGATGGGACTTCTAAAGCCCAGATCTGTCCTGCAGTCCTGTGACTGGACAGATCTGCGTAATTTCACTGGCGGCCAGCACGCCGAGGGTGTGGGTTGCAGGGTTGCTCTCTCAAATCTCTCTCCACGGTGGTCGCTCAATTTGAAGGAAAGTTGGAATGAGCACTCTCTCACCGTCGATGGTGCAACTAGAAGCAATACTAAGTTAAGCAGAATTAAACCAGCAAAGAGAGGATCCGAGGCTCACCTGATCAGCATGAAAATGTCGATCCCGGTCGGAGATGAAGGCGAGCGGGGAGATGTGGGTATGCCCCCACACGTCGCGCCGATGTAGCTTCGGATGGCGCCCTATTGTTACATGAACTACACCTCACGCGGGAGGGTTGGACAAGGGGTGGGGAACTTAGATTTACATCAAAACTACCTCCGCACAGGGAGGGGCACTAAGCCGGCTAGGCGGGGAGGGGAGATTAGCTAAGTCGGTGTCAGAAGGGCACCTTTCTTGTTCTATCCAGGTCTGGGACTGCAGGATAGTGAGTCACTGTTGATTCCGCCACGGGCTGTACTAGACTAGGAAGACATCGTGGCTGGTGTCGAGTCGTTGCTGACAGTCCCAGGTACCCTTGTAAATTTCTGCGGATGGTTCTGACGTCGTCACCGGCCAGGGTGGACTCTAGATCAGGTTCCTTGCTCTCTGGTTCGGACTGATCCCAGGGAGCAATAGTAGATGGATGAAGTCGCCATGGCCCCTCCCGAAGTCCAATCATGGCGGGACCAAGTCAAGGATGACCGTGGATGAATCCTCTTCCAGCAGTAACTAGGAAGAACACCAGACAAGGTCAGGGCAGAGAGAGGGAGCTCGTTGAGTGAAGGGGTGTCAGGTCAGGTCTTTAGTGGCCTATTCTGCACACCTGGGGGAGAAAAATTGGTAGATGCTCCACCTGATGCCGAATGGGATGCTACCTTTTACAGATGGAAGTTGATTGGTTGTAGAAGACCTCGGCCGAACGGCACCTTCAGCAGTGCTGGGGTGCGACCGTGGGAGCTTCAGGAAGTTGCCTCAGGTCACCCATAGGTCTGGATCTATATAGTCGTGAGAGATCGGACCTCCCGGACAGCAGGGAAGTTGAATGCAGGCTAGACCACCACAACGATGAAGCTATCTTGACGATCTTTCCGTCGGTATATGGTACGTCTTCAGATGATGCCGAATGACTCTGGGACAGGATCTGCAACTCGGGCCTTTACTACTGCCTGCGAACTGGACAAGGTATAGTGGTGGAAGGGGGGATAGTAGGGAGATGAGGAGAGGGGACTGGGGTGGAAATGAGTTGGGTTCGAGGGTGTAGATGCATGCTAAGGGGGTTGGGGGAGCTTCCCCCTTGTTTTCCCCATCATCCGTGGATGATCGGGGCGTGGAATGGGTTTTTGGGTGTCTTCCCGCCGGCCCGTTCTCTGGTTGACGTGGCGGTCCTTCCAGTGACCGCTAGAGGCCCTGGCGGCCTAAGGTAGGAGTGCCAGAGGCCGTGGTAGCCCAAGGCAGGTGCGCCACAGGGTACTGTTTTGTCGGCAGGGCGTCCGTCGGCCTGGCGGCCGCACGATAAACTGCTAGAGCGTGTAACGCTCTATGGTCCACCGCTAGAGGGGTGAGTGGACCGTTGATTTCCAACCGTTGGGTTTTTGACCGTTGGGGTCATGTGCCTCAAGCGGCCGTAGGTACGGGCGCTAGAGCACTATGGCGGCCTGAGATTGGGGTGCTAGAGTTAACATGATCTGTCTTCTAGCGCACCAGGGTTGGTCCGCTAGAGGCTATGGCAGCCTGAGGCAGGTGCGCCTGAGCCAGTGTGACCTTTTCTTCTATGGGCTCCTAGGTTGGACCGCTAGAGTCCTGTGGCGGACCAGAGTTGGACCGACAGAGCCTGTGGCATTCCAGAGTTGGACCGCCAGGCACTGGGCTGCACCGAGTGGGTTGTAATTCCGTTTGTCTTCGACCGTGGCTTCCGTGAGTTAGTTCTTACTTCTGGTGACCCGACCACTAGTCGTAGTTTTCCCACGGCACGTGTGTGCTGGCTCGCCTGGGAGTGGCTGAGCGGCGTACCCAAGATAGACAGTAAGTAGGCTAGTTACCTTAGGGCCCCGCGCACAGCCGAGTTCGAGCTCTGGGGGAACTACCAGCTAGAGGACAGGCCTACGGTGTATGCTCTGAGTGTGCACACGAGACTGAGGGTTTGGACCCGCGCTGACGAGCGCGACCTCAGCTAGTCCTTATTTTCTGGTACTTCTGGTTATTGTGCGTGTCTGAGTCTCACGCCCGGGGCGTTGTAGCTAGACACTTGTGATGCGATGTAAGACGTCAGGGGACTGTAGACGTGTAAAATTAGACGCCCATATGTCCCGTTCGGTCTCGCACTGACAACAACTTCAAATTAAGAAGCCACGGAGAAAATGGGCTACTCGGACCCTCCGAATATACACACACTATCGTGAAGCTGTCTCCCGAGTCACGACGGCAAAGAGAAATCAACCCCCGGGAAGCTTAGAACCCATGAGCCCTGAAAAGAATTAAATGGACCGCAACTCGTGCCGGCAAAGGCCTCAAATGTGCTTCCAACATGGGCGCCCCCCCTCTCTCTCCCTCTCGATTGTTCATCTTCTTCCTCCCTCTCTTCCCCTTCAGATCTAACCCTAAATCCTTCATATTCTTAAGTGATCTCCCCCTCCCCTTCAACCTCTGTATCCTGTGATCGATCACCACCATCGCTGTCGCCGCTCGTTCCGCCATCAAGTCACCACAAGTCAAGAGGTTCCTACTGGCCCAAAATTCTGAGTCCCAGAACAGCAAGCTGAAGAAAAAGTTGGATCTCCCAGCTCCCTAATCTGATGAAGCTGAGATTTTGAGAGATGCTTCCACTATCTATTAGATTTCCATCAGCATAGGTTTTGCCCAATTCTGACTCCGTTTGATATTTTTCTCGTAATTTCCATTCCACCCCTATCAGCCTGTCCAACAATAGATCTGCGCGATAGATCTTGGTAGATGAAATTTCTCACCCCCCAAATGTTGTCAGAACCCTATAAAAGACCTATGTGCGTGTTCCTCTCCCTCCCCTCTATCGACCATAAAAATCGTAGTTCCTAATTCATTCATTTGATTCTTGGTCAAAGCTCATAACCAGGAAGGTTCCAGTCTGCCCTGTGGATTCTGAGTTTTGGGATAGAACCATCACCCAGTTTGCAGAGCCTATCATTTCCCATCAGACTGTTGGATGGTTCTGGAATTCTAATATGCCGAAGCTCTTCGAGTTCTCTTTGAAACGAAGCTAATCTCGTCTCGATCCGATGTCGTGGCTGGGCGTATCGGCCATTCTCGTTAGAGTGTGCAGATCTAACCTGAAGTAGAGCTGCTAGACAGCCTTGGGAATTAACTCCCAAGACATCGCCCGTCTCCTCTCCAGTGACCGCTACTCCCGGGGATCGACCCGGGGCACTCCAGGAATGCTCCTGCCCGTTGCTGCAACCAAAACCTCTCCGGACGTCACCGTACCAACAACGGGTCCCATGTGCTATCCTGCAGGCCCGAGTGAACAGTGCTGAGCCGGTCGACCGCGTCCACCTGAGCGCCACCGACTGCTGCCCGCCAACCCGAGATTAGTGCTCCTGGACCCCACATGTCGCCTATTACCTCCCTGCGTGGAGTGGGCTATAGAATGACTGTTGTAATTTAATGATCACTACTGTACCAGGAGTTACGGGTCTCGGCCGGGAAGTCTTCCCCACGCCTCGAGCGTGGAGGTACACCCGCCCCCTCTGTTTGTCACTTTGCTAGCTAGTATATACTCTAGAAGCTGCTGCATGTGAGTAGGTTACTTTCCTAGCCTTATCTTATGATATCTTCGCTGTCCTGCCCTCCCCAGTGAGGGAGTTCACGTGCATCGGCTCGCGCCGTAATTGTATTTGGCGTGTCCGTTTCGCCTACGCCATTGCAGAACGAATCGACCTTCCAGGATTCATGGTAGCCGTAGCCGACGAGAGTCAAAAAATATAAGGCAAATAGGGCAATCAGGACGAACGGCGACAAGAGTATGAGTCGCGCGAGGTTCGCCAATAGGATCGGCCAGATGCGTTTCGGCGCCGGCTTGTGCTTGTCGTTGTCTGAAACACGGTATGGGTTCATGGCTGGCGTCACACTATGGTCGTCGCGGTCATCGCATGAACCGGATTGTCTGGCGCCAGTGTGAAACCATGATGCGTTGCGTATGCACTTGCGGTGAATTGCGGTTGTCGGTTATCGTGCCTCATTGGGAGGCCCGGTTTGACTGGCTCTCCAGACCAGCATTAGTTTCCACACGTCATCAAACCCCGAATAACATGAAAGCAGATTTCTCCTTTATGGGAATAACCTCGAAAAGTATCTTCCTGAGTATCGCTGTCTTCTTCAGTACGGCCGGCTTGGCCAACGCTGCCGATTCGGTGGGCTACGAGCCAGTAGCACCCGGCACCACCATCCATTTCAGAAAAGTGGAGACGATAGCCTTGGACAAGCAACAGCGTCTGGTGATGAAAACCATTTTGTATGTCCGCGATACGAAAGAATATGGGAAGTTGAACAGCCAAATCATTGGCAGCGAAACGCGTGTCTACGATCCGGAAACCGCCAAGGTGACGCATGTTGCCGTTGTCGGTGTGGCGCCTTACCCGATCGAGTCAAATGGCGCCTATGTCGTAGTCTCGCCGGGCGCAAGAAATGTGT
Organism: Amorphophallus titanum; assembly: GCA_024336825.1. Taxonomy (NCBI): domain Eukaryota; kingdom Viridiplantae; phylum Streptophyta; class Magnoliopsida; order Alismatales; family Araceae; genus Amorphophallus; species Amorphophallus titanum. The sequence continues at coordinate 242,542 of JANBPO010006124.1, forward strand.
CCCTCAAGGGGGACCACAATACCGTCACGTTTGGCGGCGACAACATTCCGCCTCCTGTTGAACGATAAGTGTCGTTTTGTATGAAAGGGCCGTGCAAATCGTGATGCACCCACAACCTCATCACAAGAGGAGGAAGTAATGCGGCAAACTGTGCGGCTGTTCAATGCAATAGCACTTGCGTTTCTTTGCGCTCTACCCATGGGTATGGCCATGGCTGCTGATGCCGAATCGGTGGTGCAGCAGCAATTCGATGCCTACAATGCCCACGACATCCGCGCGTTCATGGCGACCTATGCCGCCAACGCCCAGATTCTGGAGTTCCCTTCAAAGGTGCTGCTGGAAGGGCAGAAACAAATTGAAGAGGCCTATTCGAGCAAACTCTTCCCCGATCCCCGGTTACACGCGAACCTGGAAAAGCGCATGGTCATGGGAAATATCGTGATTGACCACGAAAAGGTCGATCTCACTTACCCGGAAGGGCCGGGCCAGGCGGAAGGAATCGCCATTTACGAAGTCGTCGATGGAAAAATCGCCAAGGTGACCTTGATCCATGGACGCAAGGTTTTGAATCAAGCGAAGCAATAGCCGCGCCGGAAATCAAGCTCACCCCAAAGCTCGGGAAAGCCCTGCCAATCAACTGATGATGGATTCATGCCTGATGAAGCTCCATTGCGCTCATGTGCTGCATAAATGCGCCAAGCGAGCTCGCAATCCCGCCTGCACTTCTTCCGCGCTGACAAGGATGACCATTCGGCGCCAGCCAGCGGGTGATATCACGCCGCTCGGCCAGGCCGAAGGCCTGGCAGGCGTGTTGCAGACGGGCCAAAGTATCGGGGCCCAAAACAGTTCCTATGCCGTCACTTCATCGAAGGCTGGACAGGAGTGCTGCTACAACGAAGAAACTTTATCTTTTCCCCGTATTTGAAAATCCAGTTGATTTGTTCTTCGCTGATGACATCATAATGCTTATCATTCGTAATGAAGGTCTTTCTGCCGCTGTCCTCACTCCGGCATCCGCGTTGATCGCATAGCACGACCGCATACATTCCATCCGTGCCTACATGCTCGACCTTGTAGCCGACTGGCTGATTGCATTGCGGCGACCAGAAACCGGTGAAATCCTTTTTCGCATCCAGCGTGCCGGGATAGGCTTCTTCGCGCAAATACGTGCGCAGATCCTTTACGGTTTCGTAGGAATCGGTCATCGGCTCTACAAAGGTATGGCTTGTCTCTTGGCCTTGGTATTTGATTTTTCCTAGGCGCCCAAGAAACAGCTTCCAGCCCACCAGCGATCTGGCATCGTCAAGGCCGGCGTTTGCGCTGATCGACAGCGTTCCCGTCATCTTCTCCAGCGGCCGTGAGATGGGGTTCGTTGATGAGCCCGTCAAGGGTTTCTCTAGTGACAGGTCGTATTCCACCAGGTCCGGGCCGAGGACTTTGACGCTGCCTTTGAGCCTCCAAGGCGGAGGCATCGTATCATCCGACATTGACGTCACGATGTGAATTTCCGTTTTACTGTCGATGAAATCGAAATCGGCCTTGCCTTTGATGCTGCCAGGTCCAGCCGGCAACGCGGCATTC